>BSBK01013078.1:220000-282500 GCA_027943335.1 Chamaecyparis obtusa
AAAAATTGTATTGCCTTTTACTTACTCAAAAGTAATTTACATAAAGCAGTCATTTGATTAACATGGATCCTAATATTCACAAGTACATGGTCATGTGCTCCATCGTAGCATCTTATAGATTTAGATCTGTTCTCTGAAATAATTCAATGTTTTGTTTACAATCCACAAAAGAAATATTTTCCCTTGTCTACTTAATCCTAAACAAAAGGCCATATAGCAATATAGATAGAACTATATAACAGAAACCATAAACAATGGTAACCTTAGTAGCAGCAAGAAATTGTTGCAAAAACTTTACCTTATCATACCCAGATTGTTGCTTTGCCTGGCAGAGGGAAATTTGATCAGTAAAATTGACCCAGAGTATGCTATCTCCATTGTCATGCTGGATAACAAAACACCAACTTTAAAGGGCATGTACTGTCCCTTGTGTAATTGCCACTTGAATGCATTGCTATTGAACCACATTAATGCTTTTTTCCTTCAACAAATGAGGACAGTCACTATAAAGACAACATGATAATGTACACTCACTGTAAGGATAGTCACAAATGAGGAAATGTCAGAGTGATTATCCCTTGTGTAATTGCCGCTTGAATACATTGCTATTGAACCACATTAATGCTTTTTTCCTTCAACAAATGAGGACAGTCACTGTAAAGACAACATGATAATGTACATTCACTGTAAGGATAGTCACAAATGAGGAAATCTCAGAGTGACTATCCCTTGTGTAATTGCCGCTTGAATACATTGCTAATGAACCACATTAATGCTTTTTTCCTTCAACAAATGAGGACAGTCACTATAAAGATAACATGATAATGTACACTCACTGTAAGGACAGTCACAAATGAGGACATCTCACAGTGACTTTCCCTTGTGTAATTGCCACTTGAATGTATTGCTATTCAGCCACATTAATGCTTTTCTTCTTCAACAAATGAGGATAGTCACTCTAAAGACAACATGATAATGTACACGGGCTATAAGTGTACATTATCATGTTGTCTTTACAGTGACTGTCCTCCTTCAAGTGGAAATTACACAAGGGACAGTCACTGTAAAGACAACATGATAATGTAGAGAAACGTTGTCATTTGTATTTTCAACAGCGCCGAGAGAGATTCCATCCGCGAAATTAGAGCTACAATTTTTGAGTACGTTGGGCTTATTTTTCTTTTGTCATTATTATGTAATCTGGTATTCAGCTGTTACAGAGCTAAAATACCTAGAAATGAGGACATATCTGTGTTGAATTTATTGTTAGCGGCTTTGGTTATTTAGAAGTTTAATTTTATTTGTTCATCTTTCAAGCACAAATGTTTTGTGGACCGTAACGTCTTCATTGTTTCGGGTATGCAATGAAACAGCCCTAACTTGCGACTACCTTCACGGTACTTGTGTACATTATCATGTTGTCTTTACAGTGACTGTCCTCATTCAAGTGGCAATTACAGAAGGGACAGTCACTGTGAGATGTCCTCATTTGTGACAAGGACATTCACACATGAGGACATCTCACAGTGACTATCCCTTGTGTAATTGCCACTTGAATGTATTGCTATTCAACCACATTTATGGGCCCGTTTGGACCACGACACACAGTAGCATCTACAGAGAAGAATATCCTAGGTGTAACAAGTTGTAAGAATATACCAACAGTTCTAAGAAGTTCCCTAGCACATAGTAGCATCTACAGAGAAGAATATACAACATGAGGGCAGCCACTGTAAAGACAACATGATAATGTACACTCATTGTATGTGTACATTATCATGTTGTCTTTACAGTGACTGTCCTCATTCAAGTGGCAATTACAAAAGGAACAGTCACTGTGAGATGTCCTCATTTGTGACAAGGACAGTCACACATGAGGACATCTCACAGTGACTGTGATGCAGGGGCATCCCTCATGCAAACCAAAAACCATGTGATTGAAGAAAGACACCATGAAGCCAAGAAGTCATCCCATCCTATTGAAACAAGCACCTACTTTCCTAAGGTTACATCATATCACCATGGAGCCTTGTGTTGAAGGATTGATAGACTAAATGTTTTAAGATGTTTTCAATGGTTTAGTATTTAAGTTTTCTTGTTTGTAATAATGGTTAAAGGATTGATTAACATCTCCTTGTAACCCATCCACATGTTTGGACTATGACCCCTTGGTATTGTTATAAGCCTTGGGTATCAATTAGTCTTTGGATGTAATTTGATTGCTAGGTTTCTGTTAGGTGTTTTAGGAGTTTTGGAAGATTAATAAAGGTCTAAAACTATTCAAAACACATTTTAGCCTTTCTCGGCAAGAATGTTTGCAAAATTGTTAACAATATGTAATGCAACTTTTAAAAGTTGCTTCAAAAGTTGTTATTTGTTGTATTGAACGGACATAACCATCTAGATGGTTAAGAAACTGTCCACAGAGCCTTTTTAGGCTTCCAATGGTCAAAGGAATGGTAGAGGAGACTTGGAGAACCATTTTGCTTTCAAAATTTAATAAATAACCCTATTTTAGAGCATTTCCTGTGCAAAAACTAACTCTGTACGGATGTACGGATGATGGTTGTATGATCAAACTGGCTTGGAAATTGTATTAGAGATATTAGATACTCTGAGAGTTGGTTTGGAGGATTTAACTTGTTTTAAATCAAAGTTATTGTATTTTCTCTGAACCTTGTCTGCAAACCCTTGTTTTCAGGGTATTGACTGCTCTTATGGCCATAACCTGAGTTTTAACTGTTGAAAATTCTTTATTCTCAGCAAGATGAAGGTTAGACATGTATATTTTCATATTCCAAAGGCTTTAGAATAGGATATTAAGTCTGTGCATGGTGAAGGCGAGCCCTAGTTCAAAGACTCTATTGTTTTTGACTAGGATTTGATGAGAAATGAAGGATCAGAGTCTAGAAGTGTGTGAAGGACCCTTGATCTTGGTTTTTGTGAATGTCTAAGGTATGAACAACAATCTAAAACTCTGATTCTAATTCCAGGAGCCCATTCTTCAACACTTGTCTTGAGACCCAAGCCTGATTGCATGCATTAGGTCTGCAGACTTGACAAGAGAAGAGGAGTGCAGGAGTGGAGTTGGGGTCTGAGGTTTGGAGGTCTGAAAGAACATCAAAAAGGGTGTCTATAAATCACATAATGTCATTTATTCTTTTGGCAATCTGCAGAGTTAATGGGGCAGAGCAGGTTTCATAGACCTACTAGAATATTTGATATGAGCGAGGTAGAATATTTGATGGTGGTAACAAAAACTCGCCTATCAATCTACAACAAAAAATATAAGTTGTTAATATAAACAATATTAGTGGTACATTATTCACCCTTTGTTAACTATAAAGACATATATGACATACCTTAACATACGTGACATTGTTATGTTGGATAAACCATTCATAACCTTCAAGTTCAACAACAACAATACAGCAGAGAGAAGAGTTGTTTGGGAGTCTTTGTATAGGGGCTCGTATGCCTTCTCAAGTAGAGGTACATCGAGGCTATCATCATCATCATGATCAGATCCGCTTGGACTAAATGTGTCATGGATCAATGTATTTATACCATCATCTTCAATTGTGTTTTCTGGCGCATGATCGTCATCTTCCATGGGATCATTATCTTCACCTTGGATATTTGCACCTCCATGTTCCTCCATATCATGTACTTCCTTGGGGAGATCAACCTATATAAAATTGATTAACATAAATAAACCATGATCATCAACTCATCATCAAGTGATTTCATATGTATATAAATTGTTAAAATGATATAATGAACAACTTACCAGTGGATGATAGTCATGCCCCCCTTCAATGTGACCATTCTCCCTACAATGTCTCTTAACTGTTTTGATTAGCAGTCTTCTATGGTTTAAGCCCTTACAAATTTTGCAGGGACAATAACATTTTCCATCACCTTTTCTTTTCAAGTTAGACCACAATCTAGCGATTGTCTCCCTGTTTTGTTCTTCACTTATATTATCTGACATGATTGTTCTTCGCAGGAAGCAAAAATTGGGCTATGAAAACTTCGGTCTACAACTTTCAGTGACTAAGCAAAACTGTCGAAAGTACACAAATCTTCTTAGACCTAGTTAAATCTTTTAATATTTTAAAAGTCTAGTTAAAATATACATTAGATTAAAAAATATACAATTTTCATACCTGAGCACGCGGCTACGACTCGTGCAATGGTCTTCTTGCTTAGCTCTAGAAGCTCTCCAGCAATCAAAACATATAAGCTACAAGGCCTAACAACAATTTCAAAACATATAAGCTACAAGGCAAGACATATTACATGACATGGCAAAAGGATTAAAATATACATTAGATTAAAATATATACAATTTTCAAACCTGAGCGTGCGGCTATAACTCATGCAATGGTCTTCTTGCTTAGCTTTATAAGAAGCTCTCCAGTAATCAAAACATATAAGCTACAAGGCCTAACAACAATTTCAAAACAAGGGTCATAAAAAGAACCAAAAACAATGTGTGCAAACAATACCTTGTGAAGTGGTATGGACAATTAGAAGATGCTACTATGTGCTAGGGAACTTCTTAGAATTGTTGGTATATTCTTACAACTTGTTACACCTGGGATATTCTTCTCTATAGATGCTACTGTGTGCCATGGTCCAAACGGGCCCATAAATGTGGTTGAATAGAAATACATTCAAGTGGCAATTACACAAGGGACAGTCACTATGAGATGTCCTCATGTGTGACTGTCCTTGTCACAAATGAGGACATCTCACAGTGATTGTCCCTTGTGTAATTGCCACTTGAAGGAAAAAAGCATTAATGTGGTTCAATAGCAATGTATTCAAGCGGCAATTACACAAGGGATAATCACTCTGAGATTTCCTCATTTGTGACTATCCTTACAGTGAGTGTACATTATCATGTTGTCTTTACAGTGACTGTCCTCATTTGTTGAAGGAAAAAAGCATTAATGTGGTTCAATAGTGATGCAGAGTAGTCAGCAAGAAACTTGGATCTATGTCCCAACCCACTTCAAGACACCAAAATGACTCAACCAATCAATTACGCTCTGATTTCTATAGGTTAATGTTTAAACTCTGCAAAGTAATGAATTTGAAGGTTTCAAGGATCACACAACAACTTATGGACTCAATCCCATTCAATAACAAATTTCCTTTTAGGGACAAGTTCCTTGATTTTCTATCAAAAGAGACTTTTAAGGTTCTAGATCTTACTTCCTGCAGCAAAACTTAGAAACCCCTTAGATATCATCTAAATAACAAGAATCATGCATTGGTTGTGATCTAAACAACCCAAGACATCAAAATAACAAACTGACCTAGTGACCCTAGTAGGTCTCCCAAACCTGCTCTGCAGCCATAACTCTGCAACTTGCCAAAGGACTCTAAGAAGTTATATGTTTTCTGAGTAACCTTTCAGGATTTCTAACAGACCACCAACTCCCAAACCCTGACTCCACTCCAGCATATCAATGTCTTCATTGAGTCCGCAGACCTAATGCATGCTTTTAGGTGTGGGTTCCAAAACAAAGCATTGAAAATGGGTGTATGAAACCAAGATCAGAGTTTTGGAGTGTTCTCCTGATCCAGATAAACAAGAATGCACAAGTTTTCAAATCCTCAATACGATGCAAGCTTCTTATTTTAATCTGATTACCATCTTCCCAGCCAAAAACATGGTAGTTTTTGATCTAGGGCTCGCTCTCAACAAATGCAAATGCAACCCCCTGCCAGGCAAAGCAACAATCTGGGTATGATAAGGTGAAATTTTGTAGTCCTTTTGGGTATGATAACAGTTCCAGTTTCCAATAAGATGGTTCATTTTTATAATCTAGCTTCAATTTCTCTTGTGAAAATCTTTTTTTCATTTTATGGGTGGTAAAATATAATTATTATGCTAGAGGTGTGTACTTATGGATGATAATGAAACAAAATGATGAAACAACATTATAATGTACATAAGTACCGTGAAGGTAGTCGCAAGTTAGGGTTGTTTCATTGCATACCCGAAACAATGAAGACGTTACGGTCCACAAAATGTTTATGCTTGAAGGATGAATAAATAAAATTAAACTTCTAAATAACCAAAGCCGCTAACAATAAATTCAACATAGATATGTCCTCATTTCTGGGTATTTTAGCTCTGCAACAACTGAATACCAGATTACATAATAATGACAAAAGAAAAATAAACCCAACGTACTTAGAAATTGTAGCTGTGATTTCGTGGAGGGAATCTCTCTCAACGCTGTTGAAAATACAAATGACAACATTTCTCTACATTATCATGTTGTCTTTACAGTGACTGTCCCTTGTGTAATTGCCACTTGAAGGAGGACAGTCACTGTAAAGACAACATGATAATGTACACTTACAGCCCGTGTACATTATCATGTTGTCTTTAGAGTGACTATCCTCATTTGTTGAAGAAGAAAAGCATTAATGTGGCTGAATAGCAATACATTCAAGTGGCAATTACACAAGGGACAGTCACTATGAGATGTCCTCATTTGTGACTATCCTTACAGTGAGTGTACATTATCATGTTGTCTTTAGAGTGACTATCCTCATTTGTTGAAGAAGAAAAGCATTAATGTGGTTCAATAGCAATACATTCAAGTGGCAATTACACAAGGGACAATCATTGTGAGATGTCCTCATGTGTGACCGTCCTTGTCACAAATGAGGACATCTCACAATGACTGTCCCTTGTGTAATTCAAGCGGCAATTACACAAGGGACAGTCACTGTGAGATGTCCTCATTTGTGACTATCCTTACAGTGAGTGTACATTATCATGTTGTCTTTAGAGTGACTGTCCTCATTTGTTGAAGAAGAAAAGCATTAATGTGGTTCAATAGCAATACATTCAAGTGGCAATTACACAAGGGACAATGTCATGAGCCGTGACATATTGAACTTAGTATAATAATAAAATGATTAGATGATATATAATAATCTATTATTAACGGTATATAACAATAATATATAATTATTATCAACAGATAATAATAATATATAGTTAGCATAATAAGTAATATGTTAATTAAATAATATTAAAATATTAATAAATAATATAATTATGATTATAATTATAATATAAATTAATAATAAATAATTATTAATAAATTATATATATTATATTATAATAATATATTAAGTAATAATATTAAATCAATTATTGATATAATAATTTTAATATATAAATAATATTAATAAACCTCTCAATATAAAACAATATGTTATCACTATAATAATATTTATTATAATATTATTAATATTTTTTTTTTTTGATCGGTAAAAGGCCTAAGCCCTGAAATTTTTTATTAATAATTAAAGATAATTTTACAATGATACCCCGCTCACTGCAGGCACTGGTAGGAAAGAGCGGGGTTGAGAAAACCTCCAGCCTTGCCCGGGACCATTGGTCCTGTACATATACAGAAATACGTGGGCATACCCACGACTCAACATTGGCCAAGATTTGTAAAATACATAAGTACTGTGGGCATACCCACAGCTCGACCTTTGTCAAGACAGAATGGAGATGGTTGATACATAATATTAGTGGGTCTTTCCATTGTTCAATATTTTAACATGATACATTACAATAGCATACATTTAGTGAACAGACCCACCTTCCTGTAAACCTTACATTTGGTGCTTTTAGCGAACTTTCTTTATAAAATTGCAATACTTTCATACCAATTTGAACTAACATCTGTAGAGGCGGATGTGTAAGTTGCTCCATAGATCTTGTTTTCCTTGCTCTGTTCTTAATATTCTAGTTAATTGAAGTTCCTTTCTCCTTTAGCTTTTTTGGTACCTACAAAAGGCCAAAACACACACTACTACCATCTACGAAGGATATCCCACATTTCCTAGTATAGATGATTACCATGGACATGCATACATGTTTGGAGTAACTAATTATGATGAGATGTCTCTTTATAAGTAATATAAACCCAGTCAATTTGCATTTTTAGTTTAATTTGATGCATCATCCTTAATGAAAATAGGCAATCAAATGATATTATCAGATGAAATATTTAGACAATCAAATGAAATTATCTCTGAATGGTCTGAACTTAAATGAAAACTACTATGCTATTTCTCCTTAATCTATGGAAATCCATATTGGGAAGATGTGACCGATTATCTCAGTCTAAAAATCAGGCTTAAAAAAGATTAGACAAGGTAGGCATGAAAATATCTATATAAATAATTCATTTGTAAACACGTAAGTATATATATATATATATATATATATATATATATATATATATATATATATATATATATATATATATATATATATATATATATATATATATATATGTTTATTTATATGTACATATATAGGTATATGAGTTATTTAAATGTATGGTAATTGCCTATCTTTGCAATCAAATGTGCATCTATATATGGCTAAACATATATACTAAGGATTAGTATGTATATACCTATATAAAATTGGAGATGCAGATGCCATCAGCAAGTGCCTAAAAAGAAAATCTGCTATATATTGTAGATAATAAATTAAAACAGGCCTATCTCAAGATAGAGTAGAACCTATCAAAATTGTGCTGTCTACCATAATTCATAACCGATCAAAGAGCTGATTATGTGCTAGATTTGCATGTTATTCTGCTCATTGCAGAATGTAGAGCTAAGGGTAACCCACAATCATTAATGTAGAGCTAAACCAAGTCTATAAGCCCATTCAATTTACATTATCATTTTAGTTATCAGAAAAAAATATCTCTATAAGGTCTTAACTTGAGTTTAAACATCTCTACAATTAACATTAATCTTTAGTAATCCCTACTGGAGTTTGGGGCTAGGTAACCCAGACTATAAATCATACTTGGCAGGATGCAGTGAGGTATGTAGGATAGAAATTTATTTAACAATGAGAAGGTGGTTAAGATCATATGTAAGAAGTAAGTATATGATCGAGACTAAAATTAAAGCAGCTATACCTTCCATCCTTAATTTGGTTATCCATGTTATAACGATGAGGCCTAGTTATCCCTGTTGTAATAATTAATGATGAGAACATTTGAATCTATTCATATATATATATATATATATATATATATATATATATATATATATATATATGTATATGTATATATGTATATGCTTTATTAGTATAAAAGAAAGTTGCTCGATAGAACAGCTAGTCAGAATATGGTATAATAGAAAAACTATGGGTGAGAACAACACTCTGCTACTGAAGATAGAAAGACATCAACCGCAAAAAGGATATCTCTGTCCAGCTGAATGCAGGGTTACCTGTCTATAGAACATATTAGAGTTGTCCTGCAAATGCTAAACCAAATAGAATTGAAAGCACAGAGTATTAGAGGCAAACCAAACCAAATAATGCATCATGAGAGTAAGAGAAAATATATATATATATAAATATATATATATTGAATATATATATATATATATATATATATATCTATATATATATATATATATATATCTTTATATATAGAATATATTGAGAGTATTCCAATATGCTGCCGCAAATACCTATGTAAACATATAGTAATATATATATATGTAGATATGTATATATGTTATTGTATATATAAATAGGTGTCAGTGTCAGCATATGTGAGTACTCCTAATATCTAAGGATAAACCATTTGATACCGTTCATCAGGTAAATATATCTTAATGGACTCCAGCCAAGGTCAAGAGGGATACCGGGGAAAAGTACATTTGCCATTCGGTGCCTGGTGAATCATCAGAGACCTAAGGTTTTGAAACAAAGATACCATCGAGCTGACAATGAAGTCTTACCAAATGAAATAATATTATTAATATTACTAACATCATTAATTATAATATTTAATAATAACAATAACATTAATAATAATAATAATAATAATAATAATAATAACGTTTAAAGCAATATCAAATATCTGTAATCGATATACATCTACGTTAAACATCTGCATTATCTATCACAATGAGGAATGAAGAAGTGATACAACAATCACTAGTCATTACACATCGATACCATGAGAGGATGATTAATGAACCGAATACTATGAAGTCAAGATCAACATGATATGAATAAGGGATAGGTCGCTATGTGTTTCAGAAGATGTATTGATAAGCAAGAAGGATAACCATTCATATATTATAAATAATCATTAATTGCACAAGTTTAGGACAATGACATATCCGATAAAGCAATATCAAACATGAAGACCCGCTAGGCAAATATGCACTATCACTTCCCATGTTATCATGAGAATAATAGAAACTAGATTGAATTCTACTATCTATATCAATAGACACCACATAGGAGGATATCGACTAAAGGATTGAAAGATTATCGATTGTCTGAGATAAACCACATCTTGTAGAAACACAAAAGCATCAGTGATTATATCACAAGCTATCGATGAATGAGGCATCAGTCGCGGATAATAAGTACAATGTATCCTTAAGTATTAACAGGAATGGAAGTCAATTTGAAGATCAAACTCCATTACCAGCAATCAACCAATAAATGGACAATTATCAGAAAATGATATCGACTTATATCAAAGTAGAAAGATTGGATATAATCATAACAATATGGGATAAGGCAAGAGTTAATATTGATTGACTAAATACTAATGATAGTTAGACCAAACTAATACAAACACAGTGGATGTTAACTACTGGTTGCACTACCAATTAGGGAAGATTACCTTCATAAAAAGATTTGATATTGAGTCAATCTGGGAGTTATCTATGATCAGAAAATAATGAAATAATATTATGTGAACTGTCGGATTATGGAAAGGTCTGATTAACAAAGGGACATGGAGGAAGAAATAAGACACGTCTCATTCATAGCAACTCTTCATTTGTTAAAGACAATATAAGAATGCATTCTCGTCAGTCACTCAAGGCATCATTGGAACTTTATTTACTTATCCATATTTGGATATACTCAATAGAGCATCTGCCTTTGGCAGTTTGGTTTCAAGTTTATCATTGCAGATCAGAGACAACACCATGATTGCACAGATAGAAAGGATAGTCAGAAACAACATCAATATTTGAAGTTGCAAGCATATAATTCAGAATCTGAAACAGCAACATATCACTCATAGCGATATTACACATTTGCATAATTACATCATCATATCAGACACAACAAATACATTGCTGCAAGCAATACTTATTGATTGTATATCGATATTGTTTATATCAGACATAGCATTATTATACTATCACTATAAGTGATAGGAAACATCATATTCATAGCATATTTCATATCAATATATCCGATAGTGCTATTAATTAACATATTGGTATCAACATCATCTTGCACACATATTGTGATTGAATCTGAAATAGCGGTTGATATCTTAAGTAACCTCCATTACTTAGTTAATTGTAAGTATCTGATAGAGTAAGTCTGAGAAGTGGAGTAATTGTTCCTATTTTCCAAGTTAGCCAAAAAGGGGACATTACAGACAATCACTGTGAGATGTCCTCATGTGTGACTGTCCTTGTCACAAATGAGGACATCTCACAATGACTGTCCCTTGTGTAATTGCCGCTTGAATTACACAAGGGACAGTCACTGTGAGATGTCCTCATTTGTGACTGTCCTTATAGTGAGTGTACATTATCATGTTGTCTTCAGAGTGACTGTCCTCATTTGTTGAAGAAGAAAAGCATTAATGTGGTTCAATAGCAATACATTCAAGTGGCAATTACACAAGGGACAATCACTGTGAGATGTCCTCATGTGTGACTATCCTTGTCACAAATGAGGACATCTCACAATGACTGTCCCTTGTGTAATTCAAGCGGCAATTACACAAGGGACAGTCACTGTGAGATGTCCTCATTTGTGACTGTCCTTACAGTGAGTGTACATTATCATATTGTCTTTAGAGTGACTGTCCTCATTTGTTGAAGAAGAAAAGCATTAATGTGGTTCAATAGCAATACATTCAAGTGGCAATTACACAAGGGACAATCACTGTGAGATGTCCTCATGTGTGACTGTCCTTGTCACAAATGAGGACATCTCACAATGACTGTCCCTTGTGTAATTCAAGCGGCAATTACACAAGGGACAGTCACTGTGAGATGTCCTCATTTGTGACTGTCCTTACAGTGAGTGTACATTATCATGTTGTCTTTAGAGTGAATGTCCTCATTTGTTGAAGAAGAAAAGCATTAATGTGGTTCAATAGCAATACATTCAAGTGGCAATTACACAAGGGACAATCACTGTGAGATGTCCTCATGTGTGACTGTCCTTGTCACAAATGAGGACATCTCACAATGACTGTCCCTTGTGTAATTCAAGCGGCAATTACACAAGGGACAGTCACTGTGAGATGTCCTCATTTGTGACTGTCCTTACAGTGAGTGTACATTATCATGTTGTCTTCAGAGTGACTGTCCTCATTTGTTGAGGAAGAAAAGCATTAATGTGGTTCAATAGCAATACATTCAAGTGGCAATTACACAAGGGACAATCACTGTGAGATGTCCTCATGTGTGACTGTCCTTGTCACAAATGAGGACATCTCACAATGACTGTCCCTTGTGTAATTCAAGCGGCAATTACACAAGGGACAGTCACTGTGAGATGTCCTCATTTGTGACTGTCCTTACAATGAGTGTACATTATCATGTTGTCTTCAGAGTGACTGTCCTCATTTGTTGAGGAAGAAAAGCATTAATGTGGTTCAATAGCAATACATTCAAGTGGCAATTACACAAGGGACAATCACTGTGAGATGTCCTCATGTGTGACTGTCCTTGTCACAAATGAGGACATCTCACAATGACTGTCCCTTGTGTAACTCAAGCGGCAATTACACAAGGGACAGTCACTGTGAGATGTCCTCATTTGTGACTGTCCTTACAGTGAGTGTAAATTATCATGTTGTCTTTAGAGTGATCAAGTGGCAATTACACAAGGGAGAATCACTGTGAGATGTCATCATGTGTGACTGTCCTTGTCACAAATGAGGACATCTCATAGTGACTGTCCCTTGTGTAATTGCCACTTGAATGCATTGCTATTGAACCACATTAATGCTTTTTTCCTTCAACAAATGAGGACAGTCACTCTAATAAACCTTGGGTATCGATTGGTCCCTTGGATGAAATTTTGTTATCTAGGTGTCTTTAGGTGTTTTAAGAGTGTTTGAAAGTCTAAAACATGAAATAAGGTCTTTTAGTCTTCCAAAACAGACTTTTTGTCTTACCCGGCAAAAGTTGTTTTAAAGTTGTTAATGCAACTTTTAAAGTTGCTAAGCAATTTTGAGTTTGAATTGGTTAAATGGCTACAACCATAAAAATGGTTAAGCCAATGGGTGTGGGGAGAGGCCTATTTAGGCTTCCAAATGACTGAGGAAATCGAAGAGATCCTCATTGTATTCAAATTGCTTTCAAATCAATAAAACTACCTGTTTTAGAGCAATTTTCTGTGCAAATCACGGTGACAGTACGGTGTACGGATGTGAAGTGGTGATCAAAACCTGTCTGAAAGTTGGAGCATCTCCATTTTATGCTTTTAGAATTGGTTTGATAACTTCGAGTCATTTTATATCAGAGTTATTCAATTTTCTTGTCCGTTGGTCTAAGAAACCCTTGTTTTCAGGGTTTAGCCATTCAAATGGCCCTAACTTGAATTTTGACCGTTGGAAATTCTTCTTCCTCAGTACAATGCAAGTTAGGGAGGTCCTTTTTCGTATTCCAAAAGCTTTGAACCAGGAGGTTGAGGTTACACCATTTGGGAGCAAGCCCTAGGTCAAAAGCTTCTATGTTTTTGACTAGGAAAATGATATATAGTGAAAAATCAGAAGGTTGCGGTGTGTGAAGGACCTTAAAACTTGGTTTTTGTGTGGGTAGAAAATGAGGGAAAGGGGGAAAAATAACAACTAGGTTTTAGGCCCAGATACTCTACCATTGATCATCACATTATTTTGTAGGGACTTGATTGAAAAAATCTTGGACAGTCAAGGTGCATAAGATGCTTATTGTTTTGTGGACTTAAAGAAAGCATTCAACGTGGTACCCAGAGATAAACTATGGAATAGAATAAAATAATCAATCATCTAAGATTTATATAGAGAAGTTGTGCATGTATTTTATGATAAGGTTAGAGCTAAAATGATAACAAGAAAGAATATGTCTAAGTATTTTGGTGGTGACATTAGATTCAAATAGTTATTCCCCCTATATCATATACATTTATAAGTTAGAGGCATGATTAATGAAGATAGATGGGGAAGTTATTCAATTGGAAAACTATGGGGTGAAGGTTCTTTTATATGTTGTTGATCTTATCTTTTTTTTTTTTTAAAAGACCATGCATTGAGAGAGCACTTGAAGGCCTTGGAACACTTTTTGTCAGAAGGTTAGAATGCAAGTCCATATAACCAAGACTAAAATAATGGTTGTATTATTAAATAGAAAAGATAAAAATATTACCATTCTTTTTTAAGGTAGCTTGCTAGAAATAATGAAAGAATACAAATGTATTAGGATTATTTTCATTGTAAGCTTAGTTAGAAGAGAAAGACAATAAAGGGAATGCATTAAGGTTAAACGACCTCACACCTTCTTCAAAATGAGTGTAGGAGAGCCAAACTTTGGGATTAAAAAATGAGAAAAACCATATTGGTCTACTACCCATGTTGGTTGTATTTATGGTTGTCAAGTGTTGGGAAAAAATATGAGAAATTGAACAATTGGAGATAACTAGAAAGAATAAAAAAAAATATAGTAAAAAGAAATCTTATAATCAAATTTATAGTTTCTCATGAAATTCTTTTAGCTACAGTAGGCACTTTTCCTTTAGAAACATTAGTGATAACCCAAATGTAAGCTATTAAAAAAGGTTGAAACCATTAATTAAAATCATTGGCTCAATTTGGTTTTTAAGTATTCTATAAACCATAGGAAGAAAATCTAGATGAAGCGTAATGAAAAATGTAAGAATGGGTGGGGCATCAAATTACAAGAATGGCATAACAACTATAAATAAATTAAAAATTATGTGATTGAAAAATTCAAAATTGTCATGCAAGCACAAAAGATTAGGTAGATAAATTATACATCAAACAGTTCAATTCGGCTATAGAACATGGTGAAAAAATATATAGAAGATTTTTTCCATTGGTAATATATGATTTTATATTAATAAACAAAGATAAAATACATTTCAAGTTTGTTTTTAGTAAAAAAAGATAGAAAGAAAACTAATAAAAAATCCTACCACCAAAATTTATTTTAACTTGGTAAATTATCACGTGGGTACTAATTACACTCAAGCTTACTTAGGGATCACATAGGAGTAGTTTGAAATTTTTCACTTTATGTGGTGTTATCATGTTATCACATTCCACTTTATGTCTTGACTCCACCTTTGTTGCACATACTTTATTACACATTGGAGGATCATTAACCTTTGGTGGACATGTGATTCCATCTTAGTTGGGTGATAAGTTATCTATTGATTATCTATTGTCATTGTCTCATTCACTCCTTTGTACTAACCTTGGCTATATAACTAAGGGGTCTCCTATGTAATGACTATTCATTCTAATTCAAGTTGGTTCCAATTAAATCAATCTGTTATATTTGCATTATTGATAGGCATATACACCTAGGGTGAGGAGAACAACCTAAAACTCAGTGTTTGATCCTAGGTACCCATTCCTCATACTTTGTTTGGAAACCCAATCCTAAACCGCATGCATTAGGCCTGTGGACCTAACAAAGGAAGTGGATTGTTGGAGTGGAGTCAGAAACTGAGATTTGGAGGTTTCATGGTGGAACTGGGGTTTGCTTGGCCTAATTTAACTTCTTGACAATTTGAGTATTGTTTTATGGCTTGATCGGAGTTTGAATAATGAGACTGAATGCTAGGATCAACTCTCTGTTCTATATGTTGTTTCTCTTCGTATCGATGTAAAATGTGGCATCGGATTTTGGTGTATATTGTAGCCTCTTGTTACGGGTGGTTGTAGATTATGGTGTTGTAGTGACATTGTAAATAATTACACCCTAGTTGAAACAGTTTGGGCTGTAAATTGGTTTTGTTTGCAATGAAGGGTGAAGAGAAGCATTTGTGTCAGCTTGGCATAAATTTTTTGGAGAGAGCTCAAATGAAATGAAAACAAGGAAATAAATATGGTTTCCTATCCTCAGGAAGGAGATTATCTAAGTGGGTACGGAAGAATAGGATTAACTGTGGCAAGAAAGATAGAAGCATGAAATGTAGTTGTCTGTATAAGTGCTGTTCGGGCAAGGCAGCATTGCATAACTATGAGAATTTTCGTAAGAGTTCAGTTCCCACGAGGGTGATGTATTTTTGGAATGGCTCATGGAATGATTTTTCTGTCCAAGTTTTGGATTCACTTAGAGATGAGTTTTTGGCTGGCATGCCCACTGTAGAGTTGGCAATAGATGGCTCTCCATATCTTGTTGATTTTTTGCGAATGCTACAAATAGATTTGAGGGCCGGCTGTCAAAGGTCCATTGCTTGGATTGATGAGAATGGTTCATGCTTTTTCTCCAAAGTTATCATTGAGGGTAATGCCGATGAACAAGTTGCCTCTAAAGTTGAGGTCGAGATTGAAATTTGAATAAGTCCAACCGAGGCATCAAATGCTGAGAATTGTGATAGAGTTGCTGCTAGTATGGAGGTTTCCAAAACTAAGCAAGTTTGTATTCCTAGTAATTTGAAGCCTGTGGCTGATGTGGTATCCATGAATGTTCCTAAATTAGATGAATTGATCAAGAAATATTCAACCGAGGGCCCCACTAGCGCAAATGAATTGTATAGAGATTTAAGAGATTCAAACTTGTTTAAGGATATAAAGCCACAGCCTGTAACTGAGTTACCTATAAAGACTTTCCAAGCAAAGCAGTTGCTTCATAAAACATCAGCTAAGGTTTGAATAGGTACAGATACAACTCAGTTGGAGAATGGTCAGATATTGCGTGATGAGGTTAGGGATGGTGTCATTAATCACAATTTGCTTTCTGAATCCCAACAATGTTCTAGTTTTGTGGCTCATGAATTTGAACAGCTGGGGGACAAATTGATCAAATTAGTGGATTGCGATACAGAGTATGTAGTTGTGAAAAATTTTTTCCTTACTGGCCTAAATAAAATTGGACTTGCAACCAATGTTACTGGTATTTATCAAAATTCACATACAGATAGGTTGGGATAGGCTCGGCTGCAGGTTTTCAACAAACAGGTTGAGATAACAAGAAATTTTCGTGGTAATGCAAATGTTAAATATGCATGGCATGGAGCATCCGATACAAGCATATCATCAATTATACTACATGGTTTTAGCAATAACAGATTAATGAATGGTGGTCCAGCATATGGTGTTGGTGTTTATCTTGCTCCAGAAGATTGCTCGTACCTGAGGTAGGAAAGATTATATTCAAAGATAATCTACAAATAGATTTGAGGGCCGGTTGTCAAAGGTCCCATTATGATATTGTACACAAGTACCGTGAAGGTAGTCGCAAGTTAGGGCTGTTTCATTGCATACCCGAAACAATGAAGATGTTATGGTCCACAAAATGTTTGTGCTTGAAAGACGAACAAATAAAATTAAACTTCTAAATAACCAAAGCCGCTAACAATAAATTCAACACAGATATGTCCTCATTTCTGGGTATTTTAGCTCTCTAACAACTGAATACCAGATTACATAATAATGACAAAAGAAAAATAAACCCAACGTACTCAGAAATTGTAGCTGTGATTTCGCGGAGGGAATCTCTCTCGGCGCTATTGAAAACACAAATGACAACGTTCTTATTTTTTTTGCCCTTATATCCTGATGTGATTTCGCGGAGGGTTATGGCGCTGTTGAAAACACAAATGACAACGTTGCAAGTTAGGGCTGTTTCACTGCATACCCGAAACAATGAAGACGTTATGGTCCACAAAATGTTTGTGCTTGAAAGATGAAGAAATAAAATTAAACTTCTAAATAACCAAAGCCGCTAACAATAAATTCAACACAGATATGTCCTCATTTCTGGGTATTTTAGCTCTCTAACAACTGAATACCAGATTACATAATAATGATAAAACAAAAATAAACCCAACGTACTCACAAATTGTAGCTATGATTTCGTGGAGGGTTACGGCACTGTTGAAAACACAAATGACAACATTCTTGTTTTTTTTGCCCTTATATCCCGATGTGATTTTGCGGAGGGTTACGGTGATGTTGAAAACACAAATGACAACGTTCTTTTTTCTTTGCCTTTATATCCCGATGTGATTTCACGGAGGGTTATGGCGCTGTTGAAAACACAAATGACAACGTTCTTGTTTTTTTTGGCCTTATATCCTGATGTGATTTCGCGGAGGGTTACGGCGCTGTTGAAAACACAAATGACAATGTTCCTTTTTAATTTTGCGCTTATATCCCGACAACGTCTCAATTGCGACATTGACAAATGTATTGTCATCGCAATTGCGACGGTGTCGGGCTATATTTGAAAAAAAAAAGCCAAAACCACATGACATTTGCCTGCCGTCGCAAATTACTGTCACAATTTCACCCCAAATGTATTAGTGTGTATATATATATATATATATATATATATATATACACACACACACACACACACACATACACACACACACACACACACACACACACACACACATATCTCTATACAAACACACATCATTTTATTCTATATTTGATGGGGCATATTATGAGCATGTTTTCAAGGTTTCTCCCTTTTGTTTTCTTGACATTTCATAGTTTAGCTCTGTTGTTTCTCTATAGGCTTCCTTCCTCTTGGTCCCAAATTATTGGGAATGGTTCCTACTTTCAACTCTTGGGTTTATGCTAGTTGTTTCCACTTGATTTTATCCTTTACATCAAGATAATATTTTTGTTGTCTCAAAATAATGTTATGTGACCTTAGCCAAGGGCTCATTTTATTCTCCTCAATTTGATCACATATTCACAGATAGTTTTATGCGATTGATGACATAAATTTGATGGAACTTCTTGGCTCCTATTATTATTATGTACTTTAGAAAAACTAGTTGATGATTATATTGAATTAATAGATGAGCTCTTCTACCTCAATATTAGAAATTTGAAAAATTAATGTTTGTCATTGGAATGGGGTTTTAAAGGTTATTTTTATGAGTAACACTCAATAGGTAATTGAATTATTAATATTAGGGTTTTTCTTTGAAGTTTTTTGTAGTTATGTCTCTTGTTAGATGTTGTATTCTAGTCTCTTCATTTAGTTAAATAATGTCTAGAGATTTAGGAGGAGAGGCTTGTTAATTCAGAAGAATTATGAGCTTTAGTATATGACTAACCTTCAGACAAAAGAGGAAGCAAGTTGTCTTATATATATATATATATATATATATATATATATATATATATATATATATATATATATATATATATATATATATATATATATATATATATATATATATATATATATATATATATATATATATATATATATATATATATATATATATATATATATATATATATATATATATATATATATATATATACACACCATTAGTCTTGGATTTTGGAAAATTCTCACTTGGTACTTGTCTTTGAAAATGGGTATCCATTTGGCCCCTTCATATGACACGTACTTATGATCTATTATGTTAATATTGTAGAGTATTCCTGGTTTTCTCTTCTCTTGTTTAATTGGAGGTTTTCAGGCCATGGTTGATAGCTCTTACAATCGAGTCTTAGATGGATAGGCTTTGAGCTAAAGTTTAACATGGCTTATGACATAAGAATGAAATCTAATTGATTAACTTTCATTTCTATTGCAATTTTAGATTAACCTTCACAACTTTATTTCTTAGATGATTATATTGGCATGGTTGTTGTTCTCTAATTCCTAGTCCAGAAATATGATAAACATCATTGGAAAGATTTGACATGGGGACTAGGTGGCTAATTTAATGGGAATTATTTAAATTCAAATAAAATTATTTCCAAATAGTGTATGATTTTTCTATAGCTAACAAATATCTATGGAGATATACTTACTAACTTATTTAGACAGATGTTTGTTTTTCCTTTCCTGATAAGGTGAATAATATCTTTCAGTAAAGGCTCGTCAGATGAGTTGAATCACGAGCTTTACAATATGTTCTAACCTATAGCAAAAAGTTGAAGCATGTTTATTTTTTAATAGGTACTAACAGAAACAAGATGATAAGGGAAAAATAATTTTTTTTGGCACCAACTTCAAGAATATGGGTTGTCTTGAGATGTCAATAAATTGGGCCTATTTGTAATATGCAATATTCAATATGTAATTCGTTATTCCAAATATGGAAATAATCCAAGTATGCCCACATGTCTAGTACTAAGATACACAATGTAATGTTTGAAAACTATGTATCTTGCATATTCTAGAAGCAAGAGTTGTAAATATAATGTTAAACTATAGATATGTAAAAAGAGAGCTAATGTCCCTCTTTAGCTTTTGACCCGCATCCACAAGCACGTGATTTGTAATCTAATGATCTAGACTCAAAGAGTTCCAAGAAAGGCTGGAGGTTTTCTTTACTCTGTTCTTTCCTGCCATTGCGTGCATCGAATAGAGGTGGATTTGTAATTTTGAATTTAATAATAAAATAAAACTCTTGGCTTCGGCCTATTACTTATCAGAACATAAGAAAAGAAAAAAAAAAGATAATTAAATTTAAAATCCAAAACTTACTACCCATATTCAATTGATTTGTGAAAATTTCATGATATTTATATATCACATCTACTGAATAGAATGGTATTATATTTTTTTGTGCTATCATTTTTTAATATATTTTTTATTTTTTATTTAATAAATGTAAATGTAGATATAATAATTGATTAATTTAATTAAATATTAAATTAATTAATTAATTAAATATTAAATTAATTAATTAATTAAATATTAAATTAATTAATTAATTAAATATTAAATTAATTAATTAATTAATTAATTAATTAATTTAATTAATTAATTAATTAATTTAATTAATTAATTAATTAATTTAATTAATTAATTAATTAATTTAATTAATTAAATTAATTAACTATTATATTTATATTTACATATATTTGTTCTTTATTTTGATTTTTAAAAATATTTGATCTTATATTGCTTTAGATTAAATTTCTAGTTGAAAAGAATAAAGTAAAACATCATGTTTCATGATTTTTTAACTTTTCGTTGTGAATTGATTTAGTACATGTTTTGCAAATTATTATTGTATTCAAGTATTCTAATATATTCATTTCTATAGTCAAATCATACAAAAAAAGATAAAAATGAATTATTAAAATATATTTTGATTTCTCAAGGTCAAAGAATCACATATGTACCTATAAGCTATTTGAATGTAGGTGAATTTTATCTTCAATCTTTCTTACGACCTTACTTTTTCCTGGAAATGACGTTAAGAGAACATGACTACCTTTAAGTCAATAATCTCCTAGGTATTTGAATACACCAAGCTAACTCATCCAACTCACAAGAAGCGTAAAGTTCAACTTCACATGAGTTGAGTTTGAATAAAAAGGGTTTGAAATTGAGCCACACCTAATTATCCAATTGCTACAACTTTATTTCATTTTTCAAACTAAATCTTATACCATAGTGAACAAAATTAGCATAACATCCTATAACTATGTCTTATTGTTTGCATTTATTTAATTTTTTAATATTTAGGTAAATGTGATCTTATCCCTTATATAGTTTGAAGCTCACTAGAAAATAATCTATATTGATCTCAACACCAAATCACAAACCTATCTTCAAAATATAGCCCTCACAATGTATGCACTCTTCATATTTGTCAGCATCAAGAAAGAAATAAAATAGATTCCATAAACCAAAAATGCCAAAAATAGCTTCTCATGAAGAACCATCTCAAATTAAGAAGCTAAATTGTGATGATGGAAATTCCTCCATCCTCTAGTGTTGGCAACTTCCAAA
The DNA here is from genome assembly GCA_027943335.1 of Chamaecyparis obtusa. NCBI lineage: Eukaryota > Viridiplantae > Streptophyta > Pinopsida > Cupressales > Cupressaceae > Chamaecyparis > Chamaecyparis obtusa. The sequence goes on from BSBK01013078.1 coordinate 242,033, forward strand.
ATGAACCTATTGCAGTTTGTCCATTTGATATTTTAGGTGAGTCTTTGAAGGCCTCATGCTTAAAGTGATAATTGTATTTTGGATGTTTTGAATCCAAAAAACCATGACATTTTAAACACAATACTAATCTCATTGTTTCTATCAAAAGAAATACTACTACTCCAAAGATACCCATGAAACAAATGACAATTGAGTAATTGAATTGTATACATAAATGATGTTATAACAACATGCCTCACACTCAATGCAATTATGATTTGATAGATTTTTAGATAGTTTTTCAATATCATATAGTATTTTTTGGTTGTTAAGAGTTTTGTTATTTGAATTTCACTTTTATCAATAGAAAACATATCAAATAGACATGACAATAAATTGAAGAATATAAGTGTGAGGTTCACCAGATTAGATTTGTGCTATGTGAAAGCCACCCAAATCTTTATGATTGAGCCAAACTAAAATCCTATAAAAATAAAGCATTTTTCAAGTAAAAATGATTATTTTTTTTCTTGAGAGAAGTATATTTTCAAGTGAATTCTTTCTTAATAAATAGTGCCTATTTTACTATTTATAAAAAAATTCCAAACATATTCTAATAAGCATTGATCGAGATAGTCACACCTTGAAAGTTTAAATAAGGTTCACATCTTAAAAAATGTCACCACACAAAATCATGATCAAAAAATGCAATTACATAAAACCATTATATAATGAGAACAATAACACTAAAGTAAAGATGCCTTGATTTTCAATTTCTTTATATAATGAGAACAATAACACTAAAGTAAAGATGCCTTGATTTTCAATTTCTTTTTTATTTGGTCTTCTCTTCTGATTTGCATTGCTTGGTTTGGGAGGTTTGATCTTTTATGGTTGATCATAAAGTTCATAAAGTAGAACTTTGCCCTTCTACTAAAGGTTATTGAAATATTATTACAAGATGACATGGTTAGAATCTTCACATGAGAAATCTCTCATAATTACACATGAAATTATTCAAAACATAAAATATAATAATACAATACAGATTGTAAGGATTTATTCTTAGATAAAAATGATTCTCTTACCTTTAATCAAAATAAATAAAAGAAAGATAGTAAAGAATATGAAGTTGAATGTGACACTTACCTAGGAAATGTCTAACTATTGACTACTTGACTAACTAGTTTTGGAGACCAAGGGGCGGCAGAAGAAATTATGTGATAACTTAAAAGTTTATGTTGAATAGTGAGCATCTTAGTGTCATGCACGAATCACTATAGCAGATGGGACGCTTCTTCTGGATGCCCCTTTTCACTTGTTAACTTAGCCAGCCCACAATTGGACGCTGGATGCATTGCATACTTTTCTCTTCTTCTGTGATAGGGAACACGTTGTTTGTGGAGTCAATTCCTCTCATCCTGCCAAGCCATGACTCACGAGAGTCACATAGGACTTCATTTAATCAGAACTATACTTGTTTCTCTATGCATGCCTATAAAAAATGAACGTAGTTAAGCTCCCAAAAGAATGCACCGCCGTACACTAAAAAGTACTTGATGCATACATATGGATACATGTTAGACATACCGAATGGAGTAAAATGGAGCAAACTGAGGTAACAGAGTAAAATGGAGGTAGGAAACAGACCAATGATAGATTGTTTGTCAGAGCAGACCTGTCCCAGCTGTCCTCATGGAAATTGTTTGTCAGTGTCTGTCAGCTAGTCTTGTCCCCTCCATTTGACAAAAGAATTATAATTTGAAAGCTTTGTTTGCCACCTATAAGATTTGAATTTGAAAAAAATAAATTTGAATTTTTAAATGTTGGCATCCAAAAGTTTTATTTTGAAAATCTTACTTGCAGATTTTTAATCATAATTTTTTAAAAAACATCTATGCTATAGTATTTTTTTTAAAAAAATTAATCCTTCAAAAAGTTAAGTGCGCAAGTGCGTGGTCGAAAACACAACATTTTTGACCCCGCACACCTACGTACTTATCATATTATAAATTGAAAGGGGATTAATCCCACATTCATAGCGTGAACAGAAAAGATAATATTCATATAACAGACTACACAAAGTAAGGTGTACAAGTGTGGACATCCAGATGGAGCTCTCTCACGTGTGCACGAAGACCAAGGCAATGAGTTGGCTGACGATTGGAGGTGACATGGCAGTGGGTCCCACATAGAGGTAAGGAAATTTTGATGCAATATAAAGAGATGTAGGTCAGATGCCTCGAGATGCGCACCCAAGATTGATAGTGTGCTCAATCCCATAATGAGGAAGATGTGCGAAGGTTAATCATTGCGGGATCATGCCTGGTCGACATGTGTCCCTTGACGAGGTGGCAAGGTAAGTGCAGCTTGATGCCTCGTTGGACAATGCAGCAAATCAATGATGGACATGTGGCACAAACGGTGATATGGCACCAGTGACAGGGTGATGAGGTGGACAGTTAACTCGGGTGCCTCAAGATTCGTGCCCAAGATTGACGATGGGCATGATCCCGTAATGAGGAAGATGTGAAAAGGTTAATCATTGCGGGATCATGCCTAATCGACACGTGTCCGGTGATGAGGTTAAGTGCGCAAGTGCGCGATTGAAAATATCATGTTTTTTCTACATTGTGGGTCTTAGTCATTAGCAAAAAATGACACAAGGTAAAAAACACACAATATTTTTGGTCTTGCGCACCTGCACACTTATTAATGTTGTAGTTTAAAAGAATAAGTGCACAAGTGCACGATCGAGAACATCATGTATTTTCTACACTGTGGGTCTTAGTCATCAGCAAAAAATGGTGCAGGGTAAAAAACACAATGTTTTTGATCCCGCCCACCTGCGCACTTATTAATGTTGTAGTTTAAATTGTTCTTGTGTGATTAAGACTAATGTGTATAAATGGGTAAGTGCGTAAGTGCATGATCAAAAACATCATATTTTTTCTACATTGTGGGTCTTAATGGCACAGGGTTGAAAACACACAATATTTTTGGTCTCGCGCACCTGCACAAGTGTGCAGGTCAAAAATATTATGTGTTTTCGACCCTGCATCATCATTTTTTTATATTATTGGCATTATTACTAAGAATTTAATTCCCACTTCTATTTAATCCCTTTTATACAAGTTGCCTCTTTTCATACAAAGACTCAAACTATCATTGAATATGTTTTGTGAAATATTTAAGTCGCTCACATGAAACATGTTAAGTTCTAAAGCTCAAACCTTAAGACTAGTTAAATTGTCACCCAGTGACATTGCACAAATGGAAGATTAAAAGCCAAGAGACTCTATCAAGAAAGTGTAAAGGTCTTCTAACACATTAGCAAAGATATGTGGGTTAATTTAAGTCTCCCAAGACCCTCCATAAAATTTCATACTTGACTTGAAAAACTAGACCTTTTACTAGGTACTAAGCATCACAAATGGGCTCTGTCAAGCACTGACTTGCACTCAAATGTCACAAACACCATATAAAAAACTTTAAACCTTCTCAAATATCTTCCAAGGGTTTTGGGACTCTCATATATTTGACTTTCAACCTCCACTACATGATAATCAATTGCATCACACTAGTCTCATTGAAATGCCTTTGTAAACCTTGTCAAATATTTTTCAAGGGTTTTGTGACTCTCATATACTTGACTTTCAACCCTTCAATACATGATAATCAGTTCTATCACACTAATATCATTGAAATTCCTTGCAAGGAACTCCTTATCCCTTCTCCCACTCTCTCCCCCTCCCCCTCCCTTCTCTTTCTCTCTCTTCATCTCCCTATTCCCTTATCTCCCTCTCCCTCTCATATGTAATCCCAAAATATACTAATATAATGCACATAGGTGAGTCACATATTTTAATATTTCATAGTGTATTCTTGTAATTATGATAAAGCATATGATCTGATCATATGGATAGGATTAGGGATGGGGTTAAGCTCATAGGGCGCATAGTTAAGTAAGTATTAAGAGAATCAAAACCATAAACCTAACCATAATTTTAATCCTAATCGCTAAACCATATTTAACCTAGTCCTAAACCTAATCCCTTATCCTAACCATAATCCTAACAATAATCTAGTCAAGAGATGAATATACTATAAATGGAAGTGATAAAGGAAGATGGTTGGGAGATACGTTCTTATAAAATTAAAATATAGAGTGAATTTCTAGCTTATAGTGAAGTTTGATACAAATTTGGTCCATAGAACTTAAAATAAAAACTTTTATGGAAATTTTATATGAACTTATATAGTCTTATGGAGTACTTGTTCCTTATTTTCAAGCCTATTCAAATTGTAAAAATGTGATACTTTTAATATTTTACTTGAACAAATCTAATTGTCTTTGGTACAACATGCTCTTACAAATTATATACCTGAATTATATGGAAGGGCACTTCCTTTAAAACCAAAAATAGGAATACTTACAATAGAAACTACTTTGAACATTCTTATATATAATCCCAAGCACTTTCAAAATCATGATAATTTCTAGGAATAAACAATGATTACAAGCCAATTCAATGGTCAAATATGTAATATTTGTTAGTGGTTGCATGAACTTCTTATGTGTATCTCATAGACTAAATCTTCTCTACCAAATTCATCATATTCAAAGCTTCCTTTCAAAAGATGCTCTTCAACACTTCACTTGAGAGAGAGAGAGAGAGAGGAAATATGGAGATACAATAAGAGAGAGTGGGAGAAGGAGATAAATATGGGGGTAAGGAGGGAGGTGAATATATAAAGGAAGAGAAGGAAGATTGAATCTATATTATAAATTTACTTAAGAAAATCATAATCTTAAATCATCATCCTAACCAATAATCCTAATCTGAACCCCAATTCCAACTATAATCCTAATCCTAACCCTAACTTTAATTCTTGATTTTTATTCTAAACCATAAATCATAACTCTAAAGGTAATACTAACCGTTATGTAGTAATACTAACCGTTATGTAAATCCTAACACTAATCTTGTCCTAATTCTTAAATCCTTTTCCTAATTTTAATCCTAATGGTAATTACCATAATGTAAACCATTACCCTAACCATAATCTTAATCATAACCCATATCCATAACCCTTAGATGAAAATCTTAACCCCAACTATAGTACTAACTATGATGTGAAGAGGATAAAAAGCATATATGCATACAAACATTGTACACACACACACACACACACACACACAAACTAAGTTTTAATGGTCTAAATTAAGTATGTTTTTTCCACAGTTGATGACACTATATTTTTTGGTCTAGTTTTGACCCCTCAGACCCCTTATAACCCCTAGGACCCCTAGAACTATATTTTTTTCTCTAAATTAAGTAAGGGGTAAAAATGGGTTAATGTTCCTAGGACCCGTTATAACCCCTTAGGACCCTTTAGGACCCCTTACCATACATCTTATGGGTCATAATGGTTGTTAATGGGTCCTAGGACACATTAATGTGTACTAGGATCCCTTATGACCTCTTACGACTCCTAATATATGGTAAGGGGTCCTAAGGGGTCTTAAGGTGTCTTAAGGGGTCCTAATGTATTATAATTTAGATTAGGGTTATGGGTTTAGGAAGGAATTAGTGTTAGGGTTAGGATTTACATCATGGCTAGTATTAAATATTTAGAGTTATGGTTTATGGTTAGAGTTAGAATTAGGGATTAGGGTTAGGACTAGATTATAGTTAGGATTATGGTTAGGATAAGGGATTAGGTTTATGGTACATAATGAAAAGAATACACTATGAAATGTTAAAAGATGTGATTCACCTATATGCATTAAATATTAGTATATTTTGGGATGACATATCCATCTCTTGTTGTTCCCCTCTATATATCTCACCTCTCTCTTTCCCTATCTAGGTATCTCATGTCTCTCTCTCTCTCTCTCTCTCTCTCTCTATAGGATTATTTCCTCTTGAGATGCCCCCTCTCTATTTCTCTCCTTTCCTCTAGACCTCCCTAGACTCCTCCCTCTCTTATCCTCTTTTCTCTCCCATCACCTCTTTGTCTCTGCATACCCCTCTCTACTTAGGTTTTAGGGTACAAGATTTAGGGTACATAAGATTGTGGGTATTTAAATTTTTTATAAATCTCTCTCTCTCTCTCTCTCAAATGTTTGAGAGTACCTCATGATCCCTCATTTTTAAGTGAAGTGTTGAAGAGAAACTTGTGAGATGTTGGGAATAAGAGAAGATAAACAAAGACATCACCCAACATTCCCTCAAGGTATTGACTATTTTGATAAGTGATGTGATATTATGGGATGTATAAGGTTTCAACAAAGATTATATCTCACATTCTAGATTTCAATTTTAAAAATAAAGGAACAAGCCATCTTACGACCCCTTATGATCCCTTATGATATATTAGTGTATGGTAAGGTTTCATAATGGGTTAATGGTCCTAGGACCCCTTATAACCCCTTAGGACCCATTACCATACACCTTATGGGTACAAATGGTTGTTAAGGGGTCCTAGGATAAGGGATTAGGTTTAGGATTAGGTTTATGGTTTATTTATTAGGATTAAAATTATGGTTAGGTTTATGGTTTTGATTCTCTTAATTATTACTTCATTTTTATCCCTATTACCTTAACCTTGTCCCTAATTCTAACCCTAATCCTATCCCTATGATCATATCATATATGCTTTATCATAATTACAAGAATACACTATGAAAGATTAAAAGATGCGATTCACCTATATGCATTATATTAGTATATTTTCAGATTACATATTCACCTCGCTAACCATATCTCATTACTCACCTCTTGTTGTTACCCTCTATATATCTCACCTCTCTCTTTCCCCATCTAGGTCTCTCATGACTCTCTCTCCCTCTAGGATTCTCACCTTTTTATCTTCTCCCTCTCTAGGTCTCTCCCTCCCTCTAGACCTCTCTAGAGTCATCCCTCTTGCCTCTCTCATCCTCTTTTCTCTTGCATCACATATCTATCTCTCCATATCCCTCTCTACACAAGGTTTAGGCTACAAGATTTAGGGTACATAAGGTTGAGTGTATTTCCTATGTTTATACTTCTCTCTATCTCTCCCTCTCTCTATTTCTATATCGTTCTCACCCTATCCCATTCTCTCCCCCTCCCTATCTCTTCTCTTTCTCTCTCATCCTCTCCCTATCCCTAGAGAGAGAGAGAGGGAGAGGAATACATGTGTTGTAATTTTTAATAATTTTATGTTATCTCAATTTAAAGGTTGGATATTGTGATTGGGTTGCTTGATTTGACCTAGCAATTATAATCACTAGGAATATCTTCCTTTCCAAAAGATCAAATATCCCTTTGTGCACTTGTTTTTTTATAACATGATATCCTTTCTTGAATGGATTTGTTGTTTTATGTAAGGATTTTCTCTTTTTAGGAGTTTTTAATTGGAGAAACTAAAAAACATATCTCAACGATGCACTCTTGTCTTGCTGATGTCGAAAATACATCATGTTTTTAATAGAAACAACAAACATATATTGGACAAAATTAAGAAAATGCTAATCTTAAATCATCATCCTAAACTTGATTATACATACAAATAAAATAATTATTTTTCAAGTGAAAAATTAATGACTGGTGAAATTGAATATTCTCTATGTTTTTGACAGAGTGATAACAACAATAACAATAAATAAAATGACAACATAAAACCATAATAGTCAAATCTAGCACAACATGTACTAACCACAAGGTTGTAAACTATTAGCTAACTTACTATATATGTATTCCATGTAGATCTTTATCCATTTCCCATCGATGAAGAAATCTGTGCCTACTACCTATGTAAAAAGAATGGAAAATATAATAATAAACCAGTAAAGGATAGAATAAAAGTAGTAAATTCACTAAGACTAAAAGAAGAGATATTTATAACATTTAGAGTTTCCACAAAACTCTTATCCCTTAACTTGTGCACACAAAAGTCTCTATTTTGCATTAACTATCTTGTCACACCAAAGAATATAATCTGATCTTAAGAAGCATCAGGAAGGTCCCATTTAATGTCTTTAGCCAATATAATTCCTCACTTACCATAGTAAGTGGTAGCAAGACTTGTTCTAGTGTTTTTGTATAGTATAGAAGCTGAAAACTGCAATTCAACATAAACCTTTATGCTCTTAGAACATGGCATAGTCAAACAAAAAGAATGTTTCAAGGTTGAAAACACACAACAGTTTCAGTCTGTGCTCTTGTGCACTTAATTATTTGTTCACCAGTAATTTAACTGTGGCAGGACTTTTTAAGAAACACCGTTAGTCTTAAGTTAGAAAATCAACCTTTAAACCTTGTAAAAAGGCATCTAGGCCCAACCTTTGCATGCATTGGTATAGAAAAGGATAGGCTATGCCAATATGGAGTATCGGTGTAGTATAGCCTATTGGATGCAACCCAAGCCATCCAAGTCTAAACGCTTTTTCTTTCATCGATGATCAAAAACACAGAGTGTTTCGATATCGGTATAGCAGAATCTAGGCAATGTTGATATAGTGTATCGACATAGTTAAGCTTATCAAAACTGACCTTAGACACCCCTCCAATTTCTCAACCTTCATTGATGGTTGAATACACAACACGTGTTAGCATCGACATAACCAAGGGCATGCTATGCCAATATGGTGAATCGGCCTAGCTAAGCTTATCAGAAGCAACTCGAGTCAGCCTTTCGATTGCTCATATTTCACCGATGGCGATAACACATGCTATTTTTGACCGAGAGAGCACACCACCAATAGACTATTTTCTCTATGAAACTTATCCGCGGGAATGCATGGTGCGGAAAACTTGTGATGTTTTTGACCATCTGAGTGTGCAAAAAACACACTTAACTTTGTATATCAAAAACATCCAGAACTTATTCTTTTAAGAGCTTATAGTTAAACTCAAGTGAGTTTATTATTTTTATTAGGGACTTATATTCTTAGTGAATTTTTATGTGTTAACCCATGCTTGGGTGTGTCTAATCATTTCACCCATGATTAGGATAAACAATATTAATGATTTTATTTCATCTATCTTCTTTGAACAATTTAAACAAAATTGAAACTTTAATTTTCAAGGGAAGTTGACCAAGTCTATGTTGGTCATGATGCCCTTCGAACCTGTTCAGGGTTCTCAACTAAGAACTTTAGATAGTAAATTGTAACTTGTTAGTCATCTTAGATTACTTTAGTGTTTTAATTAAAAGAAATTATTGGTCCTGGAGGCAGTTTCAATTTTCTACCATCATCCTCAACCTATATAAAAAGCAGTAAAATAGAAAGATTATCCCAAATCCTATGATGACAAATCTCATTCAAGGATTCCATGCTATGAGAGAACTAAAACCCATAATTTTGAAAACCAATAATTATGAAATGAATGAAAACCCATAAATCAACCATTTTAAACATAAAAGCACATGTTTACATTGATTTTAAAAATAAAACTTTTAAATATTTTATTTTAAATAGGTGCCTCGAGAAGGATTACTCTCAGTAAATTACACACACACACACACACACGTATATATAAGCTAGTAGATTATAGAATCCAATTCTTATTACATTACCTCCTTTTATGATTTTAACTATCATTGTTAATTGTATTTTTTTAAAGTTTAGTTATTAATTCAATATTACTTAAAATATTTTTTAGATTATGTTTTCTATCCTATTAAAATTAATTGAAGGTTACAATACAATTATGATAAAGCTCCAAGTTAAGGTTTAAATTGAGTTAGGCCAATCAAAATATTAAATTAACAAATTATAATTATATACTAAAAAAATCTCAAATGTTAATTTTCACTGCTTATATCAATACTTAATGCAAACTAAATACAATCCTCATTCTAGACCAACTAAAATAACAACTTACATAAGAATATCTTTCCACCTCTTGTAGAGTTTTTTAAAGTAGATTTTCAATGTAGAGATAAATTAAAAAAATAGTAATCTTTATCTTCAAAATACATATGATATGTATTTATAATTCAATATTAATTTTTTAAGATGAAAATAATTAAATTTCATAAGGCCTTAACATTAATGGTTGTTGTCTTTCTTAGTATATGCAAAGCCAATTAATTCTACAAATAGTACTTCATTTTTTTTAAGTTAAATTTAGTTTGATTTTTAAACTTAGTTAATCTTATTTTCAATAAATTTAATGTGAATGTAAACATATGTAAATGCTAAAAAATATCACAAAACTATATAATTACCTCTAACAAACCAAAACTTAATATAAAATTAACCTAAAAATGAAAACATATGTGAGTGACTATATGTCCACCATTTTTTTGTGAGTAGTGTATTTTAATTATCTTATAATGGGAAAGGCTTATTCATCAAAATTTAGTTTCAAAATAAAAACTTTATGATATTATTAAGATAAATGATTTCATGTTAAAGAATAAGAGCCTAAAATTAAAGAGGATAATGTAATAGAGTTGAATTTTGTGTTCTTCAAAAGTAAAACTCAATAATCTATCTTGTTAGGAAAGAGTTTTGACGATGGAAAAGTGTGAAGAAAGAAATTGTTCTTGAAAGCACCTGAAAAGAGTTTCAAGGATAAAAAATAATAATCAATACCATTAAGTTCTTGTAACTTTTAAAATTAAAATTTAACAAAATATCTTGTAAGAAAATTATTTTTTGTGAAAATATTCTTGACGAAAAATGTTTACAATGTAAAATTCAACAAACTAACTTGTATAGAAATTATTTTTGTATGGAATAGAAAAAGTAGAAGTGAAAAAATATCTTGCATAAAAATAATCTTGATAAAAAAATCACAATGAATAAAATTAAATATTTTATATTCTATAAATTATTTTGTATGAACATTTGATCTTGACTTTAAGCTATTTTATCTACATATAAAAAAAATAGATTTATAATTTACTAACCACCAATTTGAAATAAGTCTTTATAACCGCAACAAATTCCATTTAGCTTTTTATCTTCATTTTGTCAAGGAAAAATATTTCAGAACCACAATACTGAGAGTACAGTATATAGAAAAGAGAGAATTTCACAATTATAATTCACCCAGTTGCCCATCTTTTTGCCCTTTTCAAATAGCAGATGGATTTCACTAGATTAATTGTGGGCGGGATTTTTGTGTGGGAGAAGGGTGGCTAGAGATAGAGCAACAATGGAGGCAAATTGCAAAGATAGGGCTCTCCAATAAAATACAGAATTTTGAAGTAGTTTCCTATTGGGAACAAAACAAATTTAGTTCCTAAATACAATCACTATGACATTAGAGAAATTTTGTTGCAATGTCAATAGTTTGGGTTTGAAAATCATTCTAATATTGGTTCCTCTTTCTCAATTGGAAGTGTCTTGACTTTGATGTAGCCCCTTTGTTGTTTTGCTAGCCTCTACTACACAGAATTATAATATCAAAAATAGCTCATGCAAATCCCACCAAACCCCTTATAAACTTCTACACTCTCTCTTCCTCATCCATTTTCTACTTATTTGGTGGCCACAAAAGCCCATAAAACCACATTTCATTGAGGGATTCCACTGAAACAATTTAGGTGCCCTCAAATTTGGTGTAGCTTGTTCCATGCAATTTTTTGAGAGTATTGAAGAATTATCACAATCAAATATGGTTTAATAGCTACTAAAATGACTTTATTGTCTTCCATATTGCTTTAAACTGCAACCTCAATAAAACTCGTAAATGATCCATTCGTTGTGGCCCATAAATTCCGCCATGGAAACACTTCTTGCACTCAAACCCTACAATGCAGACTCATGATGCATTACCACATGAAAACATTAAGCTAGCTTAGCACACACAAGATACAACTACTTCAAATAAATATTTCTCAATAACTCAACAAAATAAAACTTTTATTTCGCCGTATCAACAATCTATTGAAGGGAGAAACTTACATAGTTTGTGGTAATAGTGCCAGATGAGTTACCAGGAACCAGTTTGATTTGCATATCAACTTTTCCAAAAAGATAAGCATTTGTTTAGCACTTGTTTGAATATAACAGAGATAAGGGAGATAAGCACTCGTTCAACATGCTATGAGAAACATACATATATAGTAATAAAACAAGATGAAATACGTAAGTAAGCTACAAGCATTAACCATTGTTCAGAATCCTAGCATGATCTGATATCGAATCCATTAAAAAAATTGCAGAAATAAGCGGGAGCGGCAAATAAGAATTAAAAGAAAATAATTTTGAAATGTATTGGGCGAGATGATATTTATAGCAGCTGGGATTTTTGGGCGGGAGTTTTAAAAGTGAAAATTTCAAAAACCATAACGTCCGTCTTACTCCATTTTCTCTGCTATCGTTTTTCACTGCCGTCTGCTATCTGCCGCTACCGTCCGTGTATATCATGATGGATGCCATGTATGTTATGGTATCTTATGCATCTCTTAACATGCACTTTTTATCGGGAGCTTAGCTTCTCCCTATAATTTATGAAGACAATGGGGGTTAGGGACGCAGCTAATCTCCCCATAAAATGCATCTCTATATAGGAAAATGGCAAAACCATTGCATACATACCATCTCCAAAGTGGGATCCACGTCAACAATTAAAGGAGCAGATTTCGACAGAAACCGTTTGTCAAACGGAACTGCGCTGGGCTATGGGGTCAATGTACGTTAAACAGACTCCAGATATTTTTTTTAAATTTTTTTTTGGTGACCACTTGCCAGCGGTCATTTCAGTAGTAATTATTTTTGAACTTTTAATGTTGATTGTTTTATTTTATTGTAGCATGAGAAGTGTTGTTATTTTCTTATTAATTTTTTTTATAATATTTTTAATAATTTTATATATCATTAAAATTTTTGAAGATAACTTATTTTTTATATTGAGATATATATAAATATTTATAATGTATTATATAAATAAAATAATAATATTAATATTATATATAAAATATATTATATTATGGCATAATATTCAATGTTTTTTTAATTCTTTTGTTCAATTGTATTTTTTAAAATTAGGATTTTGACACTTCATAAAATAAAATAATTTTCAATATAACTTTGAATGAGAAAAAGTAAAAAATATGAATAAAATTAAAAAATTGAAATAACTCTAAATTAAAATAATTACTACTCAGTAAATCAATAATAGAAAATAAAATAACTTTTCTATAATAAAATGACATAATTATTGAACAAATAAAATAACTTTAATTAGAAACATAATTATGTGTTATATTAATAGTAATAAACTAGTTTTTATTACTTTAGAACACAATTTATTTCAAAATGAAGATTTTTTTAATTGCTTTGAGAATGCAATTTCTTTACAAGAATGACATTGGCTTCATATATTCTACATTGAGTTAAAATATAAATTTTGTAGAGATAAAAAAAATTGTGTTTAAAACATGGTGATAATTTATTTTTTGAACAATAACATAAATTAACTAATCAAGTGCCACGTAGTGGCTAGTACTTGCCTTTAATTTTATAATTAATTTTAATTTTAAGTTTAATTTATATGTGAACTGATTTTTCAATTACAGATAATAAATAAAATTATTATAATTATTGTTGTAATGATAATTTTATAAATAATTATAAAATCTAAATTGTAATAAATTAAAACTATACTTGATAGTTTTATTTATAAATAATTTTAATGTTAATTATGTAGGCCAAATAACTATTTTTTTATGTATGAGATATTTTTCATAAAAAGTACATAATTGAAATCATATATATGTATTATAATATTATTATATTAAATCTAAATCTATTTAATATATATTAAAAATAAATTCAATACTTTATAATATAACAAAAATAACCAATATTATCTTAATATAATATGACACAAATTACACATTTTGTAAAAAAATATTTTAAAAATTTGAAGAAAATTAATTAAAATTCAAAAAACTTTATAATATTCAATAATTAAACAACAATAAATAAAGCAATATGAAAGAGTAATAAATTTAAATTCCTAAAATTGAGTAAAAATCATAAAAAAAACTCCTATAATTTTTTTACTAAAAATCCTAAAAAAATCCTACAAATGTTATTCATGCTCTTCACTCCTAAAAAAAATAGGTCACCTCAAATGTATTAGCCAATCATATCATAAAGAATAATTTTTATAATTTATAAACTTAAAAAATTCACATTTAGACTATAGAAAATGTGATATTTTTTAGAGAATAAAAAATACTCTAAATTGTAATTGGTGGACAATTGCATAAGCAAGATAACAAGGACAATGATCACCAAAAAGTCATAGTCTTCACACACTCCAAGGCTTATAAGACACATGTTGCTTGAGTAAACAAGGAGATATCATTTATAAAAGAAATATTCTTTCAAGCAAGAAAGATGCCCTAATAAATAGAATATAATCTACACAAACTTCTAGTTCATTTGTTAAATTATGAAGTTCTATGTTAAATTGCATCTCATATTTTGGCACATGTCAAATTTTAAAACCTACATTAACTTAGTCCATGGTTGGTAATAAGATGTTTCTTTTTCTCTCATTTGGTTCTATCTCAAATTAAAGGTTGGATATCACAAACTGAACCTCTTTAGGTAAAAGAGGCATGTGCACATCGACGAGATTTGACTATAGATATGGATTTCTTTGTTGAACTACACATCATGTCTTACAACCTAAAAAAACTTAGTTCAGGGTGGATAATATATAATTCTCATTCTCATTTGTTTTTATCTCAAATTAAAGGTTGGATGTCACAAACTTCTTTTGTAGGTAAAATATGTATGTACACCTTGATAAGATTTGATTGTAAATATGAAGTTTTAGGTTGAACTACACATCTTATTTTGCAACCAATACCAACATAGTTAAATAGTATTCTTAGAGTTTGTATAAAATCTTGGTTTTCAAATTTAAAATAAAGACACGATGTTTAATTCAACTTGGAAATTCATATTTATAATAAAATTATATCACAATCCTACAAAAATATAAATTGAGAACAATTTGGGGTGTGCATCTCTTTGTGTATAGTTAAAAATTAGATACCCCCATTTACAATGTAGGCTGCACTTTTGCAACCGCTTAGGTGTCCATTCCCATAGTATTTTTGTAGGTCTATTTCAACCCTTGCATCATCCTTTCCCTCTTAGGATACTCAAAGTCCTTTGTTACTAGCTATCTTTCTACATTGTCTTTGCATTAACTGCATACTACCTTTGTCATCTGCCACTTTTGAGTGTAATTTTATTGGACACTAGCACTCCACGCAGGCGTCCACGTGCTACATATTGAGTAATTCAGGATGGAGTAATTCTATGTATCTGTTGAAAAAAAACCAAAAGTGTTGGCAATATTTATAAATAATATAAATTCACATCAAGCATGAAAAGCCAACATCAATATTGAATCTTATGAAATATCATAAAAGGAAATTTTTGAATGTGATAGATCAAAGATGCGATATTTGAAAATGCATGGTTATAGTAGGGAATGGGTTAATGGGTGTTTTACATAAGAATAAGAGTATCTATAGAAGATGAAAATGGGTTAAATATAGGGGCTAAGTAAAATTATAATATGCATTGAGGTTGCCTTGTCTTCTTATCTTCATAACTAGGTCCATATTTCAATTTCTCAGTTGTTGTAGTTGTTCTTTGAGTTGTACAAGTGCTTGTATTTTGCAGTGACTTACTAGAATGTTTAGATCAAGAAAAATAATCATTCAGACCTTGACATCACCAAAATGGGGTCTAATAGTCCTAGAGCCTCTAGTTATGGGTGCTAACATTTTAGAGAGAGAGAGAGAGAGAGAGAGAGATTCGTTGTTTATTTTCACCACCATTGAGCACATGAATAACCAATCTAAGAGACATTTAATAGGATAAGTTCAATATGTTTTTCAGCATAGGAAGTGCATTGTATTTTCTGCACAGTTTTCACGGGCAAGAGAAAATATCATGTGTTTTCAGAACCATGCATTTTAGTAGAGGGGTCTCATAAAAAATTATGAAAAATATCATGTGTTTTTTGCATTTTCCAAAAACATCACATTTTTTCACATTCGCAAGATCAATGGTTCAAATTTGTTCACGCTTGCATGATTAAATCTAAGATGTGCAAAACATTAAGCGCAAAGGTGTGCAGAAAAAAACATCATGTATTTTCACATTATGGGTCCCAATTACGTTACTTTCAATGGATTTAAATGTTGAACATGTAAGATTTGATGAAAAACAAATCTATTAAGCCCAAGAAACCTGCATGCAAAAACTTGTCACAAGGAAGAGATCTGTAGGAAACAAACAAGGGTTTTTCTCTGACAACATGAAAGTTTATTATCAGCCAAAAGAATGAATGCAAATATACAATGGATCAATCCTTATAGAAGGAGATAAAAAAACCTAAAGGGAAACCCTAATAGGTAAATAGGCATTTACTAATTAGATTTAATTATTAAATGACTAATGCAAGTGCATAAAGGGAAATCTTAAGAAGTAGTAAAGTTAATTTAATCAATGTAATTAAATTAATTCTTTATTTTGAATCAACACTCCCAGTAGCAACAACCAAATCAAGATCATGGAGGTCTCTAATAACTACATCATGTGGTGATAACTCAACTATCTTACCAGAATTAGAATGGCAAATCTAATAGATAGAAAAGAGGTTCATAGAAATGGAAGGAACCAAAAGAACATCCTGTAGAGAGCCACCATCCAATGGAATAGTACCAGAACCTGTAATTGAAAGTTGTGTTGAGTCACCAACTGCAATTTGTGTAGTATCACTCTGAACAAGTGAGGTAACCAGACTAGGTGTGTGTGTGTCATATGGTGCAAAGCACCTGGATCAATGATCCAAGTAGCATTGGAAGATAATGCTCATGTAGAGAGAGCATGGCCTTTCCCTGTGGGAGTAGGTGAAGGTTGTGGAGAATCAATACTATGTTGTTGTAAGGCTTCCTCTAGAGCCTCAAGACGTTTCCAACACCTAGAAACTGGATACCCTTCCTTGCCACAAAAAGTGCAAGGTTCACCTGTGAACTTCTTAGTCTTGGAGGAAGACTCGCCATACTAGGAGTGGATTTCTTAGACTTTGGTTTTTGAGGTGGCTTCGAGGAATTCTCACTACCAACTAAATCTATTTTGGGCTTCTGCTTCTTCTTATGTATCCCCTTAGAAGTCTGAGCAACCAAATCTTGGCTCTTAGTTCCAGATAAAGAATCTAATTGTGTGAGCTTGGCCTGCTCTCTAGTCAACCGATCACATAACACCTCAAAATTGGGCATATGGAATCTCTGAACCAATACATCCATGGTAGAGTGGAAGGTGGAGGAGAAAATCTGAAAGTTTCCTTGAAGCTTTGAAAGAATCAGGTAGATACACTCTATGTCAGTCTTAGCCTTTCCACATCCCTGTAATAAAGATCTCTACTACTTGAACTTCATCAAGAAGTCATAAATGGATGGAAAATGATCTGGTATAAGAGAGGTAAGCTCTGATAGCATGTAAGATTTGATGAAAAACAAATTTATTAAGCCCAAGAAACCTACATGCAAAAACCTGTCACAAGGAAGAAATCTATAGGAAATAAACAAGGGTTTTTCTCTCACAATATAAAAGTTTATTATCAGCCAAAAGAATGAATGCAAATATACAATGGATCAATCCTTATAGAAGGAGATCGAAAAACCTAAAGGGAAACCCTAATAGGTAAATAGGCATTTAATAATTAGATGTAATTATTAAATGACTAATGCAAGTGCATAAAGGGAAATTTTAAGAAGTAGTAAAGTTAATTTAATCAATGTAATTACATTAATTATTTAGTCTAATAGATCATCTTTTCCAAGATTAATGGCTCAGATTTTATCACGCTTGCATGATTAAAGATAAGGTGTGTGAAATCTTAAGTGCATATGTATGTTGTGGAAATCATTATGTATTTTCTGCATAGGTTATATTATTCTTGTCTCTCTCTGATGCAAAAATGTTGTGTGTTTTCACACCTATGAAATTTTTTTACCCGTGACTAAGATGCAGCTTGAGGACAAACTATTCAATGTTGAACTATATTTTTTGGCTTCTACATGCAAAAATAGAGTTTAACTCCATTATCATACTTATTGTTGACAATCATATGACACTCATTATCATGACATTTGAAACCCTAACCATCATGAATTAACTATGAAAGAAGGTTGTGATATTCGACCATTCATTGGAGAACATGAAATTGTGAACAATGAAATTTTATCGATAATAAAAAATGAGTAATACTTTTCTAGTTTTTTGTATCTCTTTACACAATTGTTGGATAGTTACACCACCATTAGCCCACATGGATAACTGATCTAAGAAACCTTTATGCACTAAATGTTGTAGGTTTTCGACACAATTAGTGCACTATGTTGATAGGTTGGTGAAAACACATCATTTTTGACACAATTAGTGCACTATGTTTTATGCACTATGTTGACAGGTTGGTGAAAACACCGTGTTTTTGACACAATTAGTGCACTATGTTTTCTACACTATGTTGATAGGTTTGTGAAAACACTGTAT
Organism: Chamaecyparis obtusa; assembly: GCA_027943335.1. Taxonomy (NCBI): domain Eukaryota; kingdom Viridiplantae; phylum Streptophyta; class Pinopsida; order Cupressales; family Cupressaceae; genus Chamaecyparis; species Chamaecyparis obtusa. Next base: position 260,550 of record BSBK01013078.1, read on the forward strand.
TTTCGACACAATTAGTGCACTATGTTGACAGGTTGGTGGAAACATTGTGTTTTTGACACAATTAATGCACTATGTTTTCTGCATTATGTTGACAGGTTGGTGAAAACACTGTGTTTTCAACATAATTAGTGCACTATGATTTCTACACTATGTTGAGATGTGAGGAGGGGGAGAGTGGTGAGAGGCACAAATAGTGAGAGAGAGAGAGTTGAGATATATAGATGGGGATATGTAGAGATGATTAATGAGACATGGATGGAGAGGTGAAGAGGTGAACAGGGACAAAGAGAGAAACTTAGAGAGGAGAGAGAAAGAGGGTGGGAGGAAGAGGTGGTGATTTGGAAAACTAAGAGAGAGAAAATATCAAGAAACAATAAGAGAGAGTTGGGGAAGGAGATAAATATGGGGGCAAGGAGGGAGGGGAAGATATAAAGAAAGAGCAGGCAACTTGAATCTATATTATAATTTTTCTTAAAAAAATCATAATCTTAAATCGTCATCCTAAACTATAACCCTAATCTTAACCCTAATTCCAACTATAATCCTAACCCTAACTTTAATCTTTGATTTTTATCCTAAACCATAAATCATAACTCTAAAGGTAATACTAACTATTGGAACTAGGGTTTAGGGTTAGGACTAGATTATAGTTAGGATTATGGTTAAGATAAGGGATTAGGTTTATGTTACATAATGACAAGAATACACTATGAAATGTGATGCAGGGTAGGGATGGAGGATCCAATAATGGATGGTCCAAACCTACAACTACCAATTATAACAATAACAAGCACAATGGAATACAACAAGATAATATTTCAAAACTGAATTTCATTCAACATGCCTGGCTGTAAGGCCTTTTGGGTTTCAGCCTATTACAATGAAATAGAAAAGTATCAGCAAGATCTCACAAGATCCAAGGAACCACCAACTAGTTCAGATCTGTAATAGGCAGCCTCTGATAGGAACAACCACGACAGGTCTAAACTTGTACTCACACTTCCAAGCAACCCTTTGTTGTCCTAAGCCCATAGGCCACTAGTTCTACTACCAACTCCCAAATTTTAAAATATTCTTCTAATATACTCTTCCTAATGATCTAATGATAATCCACCACTCTCCTAACTACTAAACATCTACCCAATCTCTCAATATATAGCTAGCTAAGCCACAAGTCAGCCAGTCAGGCATTTAATTACAATATAGGTCCAGACCAATAAAAGAAACCAAAACTAATGCAAGAATGAAAAAAAATTAATGCACCTTTGGATTTAGGTCCACACATGACCCAAAAAAATTCCCTTAACTTTGCAAGGCCCCATCTCATCACATGGAAATGCGCAAGAAGAAACACTCCAGGTTTTGCATGAAAACTGGTAGAAAATAGGTCCCCGAGCAAAATAGTCATAATTTTTTACTCATAATTAATTATGGCTTGCACTCTTGGGAAATGGTATTAATTTAGGTCCTCTTTAAGGTCGTAAGATAGAAAAGTCTCATTCCTTAAGGATCAACATCGCCACTATGCGCAATCAGCTCCAAAACTATAGGAAAATACTGCTCCGATGGCAAGGAAAACAACTCTAACTTTGAAACAGTTCATCCAATATCTCCCAAACCATACCACCTCAATAGCTACAACCTTAAGCATATCTTCCACATACATAAAAGAAAAAATTCCTTTCAGCACACATTCCAAAGATCTCCACAGATCATCACAACACATAAACTCAAAAAACTACCAAAAATAAAGTATTGCATCCCTCTGCCAGGGAATTCCTCCAAGACTAAGAAAGATCTTCAGGAAGCCAAAATGCTTCTGCATCAAAATGTTAAATTATGTGATTCACCTATATGCATTATATTAGTATATTTTGAGATGACATATCCACCTCTCTAACCATATCTTATCATCCATCTCTTGTTGTTCCCCTCTATATATCTCACCTCTCTCTTTCCCTATCTAGGGCTCTCATGCATCTCTCTTTCTCTAGGATTCTTTCCTCTTGATATGCCCCCTCTCTAGTTCTCTTCCTCCCTCTATACCTCCATATACTCCTCCCTCTCGTGTCCTCTATTCTCTCCCATCACCTCTATGTCTCTTCATACCCCTCTCTACTTAGGTTTTAGGGTACATAAGTTTGAGGGTATTTCCAATTTTTATACCTCTCTCTCTCTCTCTCTCTCTCTCTCTTTCTCTCTCAAGTGTTTGAGAGTACCTCATGATGCCTCATGTTCAAATGAAGTGTTGAAGAGAACATTTTGAGATGCTGGGAGTAAGAGAAGATGAAAAAAGACATCACCCAATATTCCCTCAAGGTATTGACTATTTTGATAAGTGATGTGATATTCTAGGATGTATAAGGTTTCAAGAAAGATTATATCTCACATTCTAGATTTTGATTTTAAAAATAAAGGAACAAGCCACCTTAGGACCCCTTATGATCCCTTATGATATATTACTGTATGGTAAGGGTTCATAATGGGTTAATGGTCCTAGGACCTCCTATAACCCCTTAGGACCCCTTGCCATACATCGTATGGGTACAAATGGTTGTTAAGGGGTCCTAGGATAAGGGATTAGGTTTAGGATTAGTTTTATGGTTTATGGATTAGGATTAAAATTGTGGAGGTTTACGGTTTTGATTCTCTTAATTCTTACTTAACTATGAGCCCTATGAGCTTAACCCTATCCCTAATCCTATTCCTATGATCAGATTATATTCTTTATCATAATTAAAAGAATACACTATTAAAGATTAAAATATGTGATTCACCTATATAGATTATATTAGTATATTTTGGGATTACATATCCACCTCTCTAATGATATCTCATTATTGATCTCTTGTTGTTCCCCTCTATATATCTCACCTCTCTCTTTCCCCATCTAGGTCTCTCATGACTCTCTCTCTCCCTCTAGGATTATCACCTTTTTATCTTTCCCCTCTCTAGTTCTCTCCCTCTTTCTAGACCTCCCTAGAGCCATCCCCCTTGCCTTTCTCATCTTCTTTTCTCTTGTATCACATATCTATCTCTTTGTATCCCTCTCTACATAGGGTTTAGGGTGCAAGATTTAGGATACATAAGGTTGAGGGTATTTCCTATGTCTATACTTCTCTCTATCTCTCCCTCTCCCTACCTTCATATCCTTCTCACCCTATCCCACTCTCCCCACTCCCTATCCCTTCTCTTTCTCTCTCTTCATTTTCCTTTCCCTAGAGAGAGAGAGAGATAGGAATACATTTGTTATAACTTTTAATCATTTTATGTTATCTCAACTTAAAGGTTTGATATTGTGTTTGGAAATTGTGATTGGATTTCTTGATTTGACCTTGATTGATTGGAAAGAGAGAGAGAGAGACGCGGGGTAGGGATGAAGGATCCAATAATGGATGATCCAAACCTACACTGCTGATTATAACAACAAAAAGCACAGCGGAATTCAACACTATAATGGTTCAAAACATAATTTCATTCAACATGCCTGGCTGTAAGGCCTTCCGGGTTTCAGCTTATTACAATGAAATTACAAAGTATTAATAAGATCTAGAAAGATCCAAGATACCACCAACTAGTTTAGATCTACAATAGGCAGCCTCTAATAGGAACAACCAAGATAGGATCTAAACTTGTACTCACACTTCCAAGCAACCCCTTGTTGTCCTAAGCCTGCAGGCCACTAGTTCTACTATAAAGTCCCAAATTCAAAAATCTACCTCTACTCTACTCTTCCGTCATATCACTACACCCCCTAAATATCTCCTAATGATCTAATGATCATGATCTCATAATCCTCATAATACCTCTACATCAACCCAAACTCTTAATATATATAGCTAGCTAAACCACAAGTCGGCCAGTTAGGCATTTAATTACATTATAGGTCTAGTCTAAGGAAATAAACCAAAACTAATGCAAGAATGATAAAAAATTAATGTGCCTTTGGATTTAGGTCCACACATGATCCAAAAACATGCCCCTAACTTCTCAAGGCCCCATCTAATCACACAGAACCGCACAAGAAGAAAAACTCCATGTTTTGCATGAAAATTGCCAGAAAATAGGTCCCTGAGAAAAATGGGCATAACATTTTACTCATAATTAATTAGGGCTTGTGCTATTGGGAAATGGTATTAGTTTAGGTCCTCCTAAAGGCCCTAAGAGAACAAAGTATGATTCATTAAGGATCAACATCACCACTATGCGCAATCAGCTCCAAAACTGCAAGAAAATACTACTCCGACGACAAGGAAAACAACTTTAACTTTCAAACTGTCCATCCAATATATCCCAAACCATGCCACCTCAAGAGCTGCAACCTTAGACATATCTTCCACAAACATCAAGGAACAAACAACTTTCATCACACATGCTAAAGATCTCCAAAGATCATCACAACCCAGAAACTCAAAAAGCTGCCCAAAATAAAGCACTACATCCCTCTGCTAGGGAATTCCTCCAAGACAAAGAAAGATCTTCAGGAACCCAAAATGCTCCTGCATCAGATTACCCAGGTAAATATAAAGTATGTCCCATACTTTAATCTCAAAATAATTATTTGTAATCAACTTCATCTTCACCAAAGGCTTCCAATCCCTCAAGGATAAGAGAACAAATATGAAAATCAACCATCTATACTTCATCCATTCAAATATTAGGATCATATTAATCTCAACAATCCAATCAACATACCACTGATCACCACAACCAATCTCAGAAAAAAGAGTATCCAAATCCCCAAAAAGTAGATCCAAAGTCAGATCCACATCAATATGAAATCCCTCATCATCAGAATCCCATATCTGCAACTCATCACAAGACTCATTACTATCAACCAGCAATTCAAGTCCACAACCAGAAAATAAGATTCGCACCATAACACTAAACAAAAGAAAGTTGGAAACACCACCATCACAAAGGTGTTTAGAAAGAACTAACTCCCCACCAACAACAATCTGATCAAGCCCGACCAGATGTTCTCCAATCTCCATGTCAAACACAACCGACTGCATATGAAAACAAATCTTCTCACTAGCCTCAACAAGGTCAACCATAGTATCAATAATCATAGGTATCTCAGCAACAGTCAAAAGTTGCTCTGCAAGTTTCATGTTAGAGTCCACCAACTGATCACAAAAACCAATATCACATACCTCTTCAACCTCTATACTGTCACAAGAAACCTTGTCAAGATGTCTTCTCTCTTAGAATTTAGGCCAAAGCTGACCCAACTTCTCCATAAAGTTCCCTTCAAAGTGCAACTGCCTCTGCTCGGAAATCTGATTGCAAGATACCAGTTGCCTCCACACACTCGGTGATCTACTATTGATCTTTACAATCTACCTCAATTCAGTGATCTATTCACTCAAGGAAATCTTCATCTCTCACATCAAATATTCTCTCCTTAGAGGCATCTTCAATCAAGGTCCTGGTGCAAACAACCTCAACTAGTTTACACACTCAAGATCTTCAAGCTCTGATACCACTTGACGTAGGGCAGGGATGAAGGATCCAATAATGGATGATCCAAACCTACACTATTGATTATAACAACAACAAGCATAGTAGAATTCAACACTATAATGGCTCAAAATAGAATTTCATTCAACATGCCAGCTGTAAGGCCTTCTGAGTTTTAGCCTATTACAATGAAATTACAAAGTATCAGCAAGATCTAGAAATATCCAAGGAGCCACCAACTAGTTCAGATCTGCAATAGGAAGCCTCTGATAAGAACAACCAATATAGGATCTAAACTTGTACTCACACTTCCAAGCAACCCCTTGTTGTCCTAAGCCCACAGGCCACTAGTTCTGCTACAAAGTCCCAGATTCAAAAATCTTCCTCTACTCTACTCTTCCATCATATCACTACACCCCCTACATCTTTCCTAATGATCTAATGATCATGATCTCATACTCCTAATAATACCTCTACATCAACCCAAACTCTTAATATATATAGCCAGCTAAGCCACAAGTCGGCTAGTTAGGCATTTAATTACATTATAGGTCCAGTCTAAGGAAAGAAACCAAAACTAATGCAAGAAAGATCAAAACTTAATGTGCCTTTGGATTTAGGTCCACACATGACCCAAACAAGTTTCCCTAACTTCACAAGGCCTCATCTCATCACACGGAACCGCGCAAGAAGAAACACTCCATGTTTCGCATGAAAACTGCCAGAAAATAGGTCCCCCCCCAAAATGGGCATAACTTTTTACTCATAATGAAATAGGGCTTACACTCTTGGGAAATGGTATTAATTTAGTTCCTCTTAAAGGCCCTAAGAGCTCAAAGTATGATTCATTAAGGATCAACATTGCCACTATGCGCAATTAGCTCCAAAAGTGTAGGAAAATACTTCTTCGATGGCAAGGAAAACAACTCTAACTTTCAAACTGTCCATCCAATATCTCCCAAACCATGCCACCTCAAGAGCTGTGACCTTATAAATATCTTCCACAAACATCAAGGAACAAACACCTTTCATTGCACATGCTAAATATCTCCACAGATCATCACAACCCAGAAACTTAGAAAGATACCCAAAACAAAGCACTACATCCCTCTATCAGGGAATTCCTCCAAGACAAAGAAATATCTTCAGGAACCCAAAATTCTCCTGCATCAGAGAGAGAGAGAGAGAGAGAGAGAGAGAGAGAGAGAGAGGTGATATGTATGGAGGATAACAAAAATATATGGATAATGGGATACTGTTAGAGAGGTGGATATGTCATCTAAAAATATACTAATATAATGTATATAGGTGAATCACATATTTTAAACTTGCAAAGTGTAATGAAATAAAAATCAACTAATAAGAGGGTATAATATCTTACCAATTTGATGAAAGAGAGAACTTATATAAGGATACATGAACTGAGAAAAAAAAGAACATCTTTCCAGCTATGAACTAAGTTTGTGTAGGTTGTAAAACACATTTTGTAGTTCAACCCAAAACTTCATATCTAAAATATAATAATGTTGAGTGTGCAAGCATATATTACCTGAAAAAGGGTTTTTTGATATCTAACCTTTAATTTGAGATAACATAAAATAAGAGGAAAAAACACATCTTCCCAACCATGATATAAGTTTGTGTAGGTTGAATAGCACAATATGTTTATTTCAACCTACAAATTCATATTTATAGTGAAATATCATTGAGGTGCACACACCTACCTAAAGAGAAATGATTTGATATCCAACCATTAATTTGAGATAACATAAAATGATTAAAAATCACATCTCTCTCTCTCTCTCTCTCTCTCTCTCTCTCTCTCTCTCTCTCTCTCTCTCTCTCTCTCTCTCTCTCTCTCTCTCTCTCTCTCTCTCTCTCTCTCTCTCTCTCTCTCTCTCTCTCTCTCTCTCTCTCTCTCTCTCTCCCTCTCTCTCTCATCCTAATCCCAGAAGCCTAAACCTTAAATCCACTCTCCCTCTCTCCCTTTCCCTTATTTATTCTATCCTCTCTCATTCCATCCCTCTTCCCCACCTCTGCCCCCACTCTCACTCTCTCCCTATTTTCCTCAACATGAAAGACCTATATGGGGAAAATAAGAGGTACCTTATATGGGGTGAGATATATGGAGGGGGAAAATAAGAGGTGGATAATGAGATATGGTTAGAAAGGTGGATATGTCATCCCAAAATATACAAATATAATGCAGATAGGTGAATCATATCTTTTAAAAGAGACATGTGAACCACAAAAAAAAAAGTCCATTTTTGCATTTTTGTTGTTATAGGGCAATGATAGGGTCTTATTATAAATAATCCATTGCTAGCGGAATTACAAATTGTATTTTGCAACTTGTATGTAAAGTTAGTTCATGGTTTGTAAGATGTGGTTTTATGCTCATTTGATGTTATCTCAAATGCACAGTTGAATATCACAACCTTTTTCTTTAGGTTACAAAGGTATGTGTACCCCCCAAAAAATGTATTACTCATCTTATGTTGTAACATTTTTAAACATACGCATGGGTATAACAAGAAAAAATAAAAGTAAGAATTAGAAAAATAAACATAAAATGAACAACCAATAGAAAAATAACATGAACAACTCAAGATGAATAGCTATGAGATAAATAATAGCATTATAGAAACACCTTCATACCACCAAGAGGCATGACAAAAAATAGGCCTTCAAACCACCCAATCACTATTTTAGATAATCCAAAACATGTAACATTGATCTACTAAGCACCATCATCAGTGAAAACCCTTGTGTACCATGTGAAGTAGACCTACAAACCATGGTTTTTTTTGAATTATAGGATATTAAACATAGTGTGTTTTTTGTACCATGTCAATTGGTGCTTAAAAATCCAATGACATGTGTACCATATTGTGGATACATACAATGAACCCATTATTTCACACCACTATTTCTTCTTTAGTATATTCTTGGTAATTCATATTTAATTAAGTGATGAATTTTATATATTAACTAACTATATATGTAATATTGATTACATTGAGATTCCACACAAATTTTGTCATCCTATAAACCATGTCATCCTAGTCACAACCCTATAGATGGTCAAACTTGAATATATTGTTAAGCCACATGCATAATCCTACAAAAATATTAAATGAGGAAAAAAATTTGGGGTGCACATATCTTTGTTTCAAACATATATGATATTCATATTATGAATGCGAATAATTGGGGCGCACGTTGGTAAACATGACACATTTTAAAATGCTCTATATTATTTATTTCCATTATTCATGTTTGTTTGCATCAAATAAAATGATGATTTGTTCAACCTACAACTTCATATTTACAATGAAATCCTATCAGGATATACATACCACTTTTACAAAAAAAGGATGGTCATGATATCAGGCCTTTAATTTGAGATAGCATCATATGAGTAGGAAAAATACATCTTACTCACCATGAACTAAATTTTTCTAGGTCACAAAATATGATTACAGTTAAGCCTAGAAATTCATATTTATAGTGAGATCTTGTTGAGAATCACACACCTCCTTACGTAAAGAGGAGGGTTGTGATATACAATACCTATAATTTGAGATAACATCAAATGAGAAGAAAAAGTATATTTACCAACCATGAACTAAGTTTATGCATGTTGCAAAACATGTGTAGTTCAACCTAGAACTTCATATAGATGCAAAAGTATTAATGGAGTTTGAATCACCATAGATAAAAATAGCATAAAAGAGTGTATGGGAATGTTGGTCAGGGTTAGGTTTTAGTACTATTTTTATGGCTTAGGGATGTAATTTTTGTTGCAAAATAGGACACCATTAAGTGATATGATTGTTTGATTCCCAACTTTAGTGTGAGAAAATTTAAATTTCCTGATTAAGTGATACAATACCTTTTATTGGGTCATCCCAAATATCAAAAGATGAGTGTGGGTCAACTCTATGTGTAACACAAGTATCCAATCCTAAGTCCAAAATTGAAAGTCGTCTTTAATAAATATATAAGGTATAAAAAAACAAGGTGAAAACATGCAACACTTATATAAAAATGTTGGTTATTATGTATAAAACTTGAGAATTTCATCTCACATATTACAAACAAATTGATAAACTAATAAATCCATTCACAAAACACTATTCACATTTAGCATTATTCAAATTATTCAGTTTTTAACCAAATGGTGCCCATCACTTTTTCATCAATTATAGGTTTAAATAATTCTTTATCATAATAAGACCAAATCAAATTTGTAAAACTTTCAAATGCCTAGCTTAAAATACATCATACGTCTATTTAATATCCAATTTTCAATTACAATCATAAGAATACAATGCCACATCTAAGTACCTAGTAAGATCATGGTTCAAAAAATAAAAAAATAAAACAAACAATTGTTAAATGGAAGGAATATATTTTCTATTTCAATTCAAATTCATAATTTCAAGAAGTCCTTGATTTCATAGTTATAAAAATAACAAATTCTTCAAGATCTTTCTCCATAAGTTAAGTAGTTTAATCAAGGAAGCATTGCCCACTTCCAACAACCAAAACCATCAGGCAAGAAGGGACACAAAACATCAACAAGAAATGAGTTAAAACTAAATTCCTTTCTTTTTTTTCATTCCTAATTTCACAAAAATCTACTTTTCTCATTTCACCTGCTTTCTTGGAAAGTTGATAAAAACTTACTTTAATGCTAGAGTAGTGTTAGTTATTCATTATGTGAAATGTTGCATAAATAATTGATGCTTTTATGTTATGTAAATAGAGATAACATATGGATCAAAATATGTTTGGATGTGTGTAAATAGAGAGAGGTTATAGGAATGAACCTAGCTTCAAATAAGATTGCATTATTTCTTATTATATAATTGTATTAAACAATTTCTTTAAAAATACATCAAAATTAAATATAAATTGACATAAATAAAAATTCAATAGAAAAATAGATGTGTCACCACAATGACAATTCAAGGTTAAATTATATGTTAGAAAACAAAATTATAAGACTGAAAAATCTCACACCTACCAATCAAAAAATAAGAATTATTATAAAATAATGTAATTAACATTTCTATATTGAAGAATATTTTTGAATCTAACATTAAAAACGAACTTTCAATAGAATTATTTTTAAAAAAGTGTTTGCATTGTTTCCTACAAAAGCTTAGTTGTATGATTCTTATTGAGTCCTTCCTCTGAAACCTTCACTGACATCTCCTAAACAGTTTAAGGGCTTTTGTCACTCAAAAACTATTTTTGATATTACATGAAAACTTGATGCAAACTTATGCATTGAGCTTAAAAGTATGTTAAATGAAAATTATGTTAAAAACTTTAAAGAGTATGATACAGGTTGAGATAATGATTATGGAAGATTCCAAAAAAATGGGCACTTTGATCTCCACATTCACATTCAATCTGTCTTCATCATGTGAAAAACATTTGCAATGGCCAGAGTACATTGTCACCAATGTCAATAGCATGGCCAGAGTACATTGTCACCAATGTCAATAGCACGACCTTTAAAAGACTCTACTTAACTCTACAACTCCCTCGCACAAAAATGAAAAGTTTACTTATGATTTAGACCAAAATGTCCAACATCCAATTTCTCCCTGCACGATGTTAGATCTATAAAACATACAGATGAACAAGAATATAGATTCAGAGCCAGTAAAAAAAAGATCATTGATATTAAGATAAAGTAATGACATGGCTGAGGAGGATTAGATTCACTGTTGGAGATGCAGTCATCCTACCAACCACATCCCATAGTCCAGACCGCCGAGGGAAAGAGAATGAAATTAGTTGAATACTCCTACTAGACATTCGATTGATCATTGAAACGAGTTCATCTTCTTATTCATAAACACAGGAACGAAAGAAACGGCGTGGGAAGAAAATATTTCAGAGAACACATGATGGTACATCATTTCTTGAGTGTCTGTCGTCGAGACATTTGGAGCGGGAAACATGACCCAAATACAACTCAAATCTACAACGTAAAGTTATGATCGCAGAAAGAGGATATTCTAGATCGATATATCAACAACATAGACATTTACTATATGTTGAAGCATGAAAATCCTTGAGAGTTATTAGGCTACATGTGTGCTAGAAGGTCATTTTCTATCGATTTAGTTTGTCATGGATCGAAGGTAATCCATGGAGATGCAATCATGGATGAGGGCAGAGAGAAGACCATATGAGGGCAAGAGAATGGTCTAGAGAAATGGGTTCGACCCATTCCTTCAAATGCTCATTCTGATCTCACAAATCAGGGATCCATACACTCCCTGCTACTGTACTCTATCTTTGCAACCCATCTCTCGCACTACGTTCCTCTGCTTCAAATGCCAATTCCTCTTCTTATGATCAACTATCTACATTAAACACATTGTTTATTTAGTATTGAACGAAGCAGTTATGAGATTACAGAGAAGTGAATAACACACAGCAGAATAAACCAGACCAATGACACTCCAACATAAACACACATCATATATAAATGAGCGTAAATGCATTGTATTTTAAATCAAAACCTACAAGATTCAGGCAGATGGTTACATTTGTTTTTCAATGGGGGATTCCATATTATTGATAAGATTGGTTTGAACATTAGCTTGTATACCTGCAATAAGCCCAAATGTTCATTTTTTCAATCTTACTTTGCAGTAGTCCACAATAATGAAATGAACAAGAATGGTATCCCTGTTTTCGCCCTCTGTGTTCGCCATTATCATACCCACGCTGATGGCAGATTTCACGACAACATTTTCCCACAGAGGCATTTGTTCCTCTATCACAAATCACAATCTTTCCTTTCAGAATCAAAATGAAAACAAAGAAAAAGAGGAAGAAAACAAATTTACTATGAGGGCAAACGAGACTTCAAATCATACCTCTGGGAGCCTTGTCGTGGGAAAGATAGGAAAAACATCAGAGCGGGATCGCATAGATCAACAAGTTCTTGTGCATAGGAGTTTCAGATCCGTGAATGTTTTACAAAGCATCGCATCTATAGTGTGGGGAAAAGAACAAATATTTCGTCCATTCCCCACCAATCCATAATATAAGGGCATCCTTGTTTCCTACACAGTGGCTCTGCGCCAGTCCTCCCTCCATGCCCTCTCTATGAGCTTCTCCATCTAATTTGCCCTCCAGTGTGTTTGAATCGTATTCAAATGTGCTCAAAGGATTTTAAAATGAATATTGTTCAAATTATTTGAGTGCATAGGATTTTTTTAAAAATCTTTGACACATACGGAAGTAAGTGAAAACGGTGAAAACGTCTGTCTGTCTCCGTCCCTGTCAATCTTCCCTCTATCATGTTGTCACATGGGATGAGGTATGGTATGTTGTATCTAGTAGAAGCATACATACATAGCATGCACTTTTTATCGGGAGCTTAGTTTCTCCCATTAAAAACTCTATTCGCCCAAAGTGTATTGCTTAAAATAAGAGTCATGGAGATAAAGGTAATGCTTTTGTTTCTCCTCCTTTCCTACGATTTTTTGTCGGCAAGGGCCGAGGAGCCACGGATGGTGTTTGCGCATTACATGCTTTACTATCCGGATAGTGTAGAAACCCTAAAAAAGGAGATTCAGCTGGCATATAGCAAAGGTATTGACGCATTCGCCCTCAATTTCAATATCTTATTGCCCGACCGCGTTAAAGACATGTTCCAGGCTGCTAATGAGTCTGACATGCCCTTCAAGCTTTTCTTCTCTGCTGACATGCACTCCCTCCCACTCTCTGCCGATGACCTCAAGGCCATGCTTACCGGCTACTCAGCTCACCCCAGCCACCTCAAGTACAACGGCAAGGCGTTTTTCAGCGCATGGCTCGGGGCCGATACGTCCTGGTCCCAAATCTTTGAATCAACCGGCGGAAGGGATAAGTTCTTCTTCGTTCCCTTTTTCCCCATGGGTGGAACGTATGGAGAAGTCTAGACGATGCTAAATGACCACAGTGATTCCTGTGCTTCACCACTGGAAGTTCCGGTGCTTCACCTCTGTGAGCATCACCTAGATCCAATGAGTGCTAAGTGTTCCATTTATTCTCATGAGAGATGGGTTCGTGTGAACCACTACTCGTGAAACATGGGTCAATGAGTTTGACTCAAAAAACTACACAGTTGAATCCTGATAGCAATATCACAATTTGACTTGCTGTCGAAAATATCTCCTACTTATCAGTTGATGAGCTTAAGGGGCTTTCTAATGAGTGGTTCATAAGGCACAACACTTGGTGAAGGTTTTGCAAATGAGGTTGCAAGCAAAGTGGGTTTAACCATGGAGGAAACTCTGTAGTTAAGCACGCTCAAGCTGGAGTAATACTGGGATGGGTGACCTCTGGGGAAGTCCCGGTGCTTCACATCTGTGAGCATCACCTAGATCCAATAAGTGCTAAGTGTTCCATTCATTCTCATGAGAGATGGGCTTGTGTGAACCACTACTCATAAAACATGGGTCAATGAGTTTGACTCAAAAAACTACACAGTTGAGTCCTTATAGCAATATCACAACAAGACCACAGTGATGTTATCCACGGGCTGTTCGCTTGGGACACCTCAGCTTGGCCGTACGATGCTTCCAACCTCAACAACCCTCCGCCCGGCACGCAGGATCAAAACTATCTGAAAGCCTGCAGTGAGAAGGGCAAAGTGTATATGGCGAGCCCAGCCCCCTGGTTCTTCAAGAACCTCAATGGAACCTTCTGCCCCTCCAACGAATGCCAAGTGGAAAAGGACATCAACGAGTGTAATTGTCAAGTGAAGGGCAACTACGAGGGTCTGGGGCCCTGGATTGAGAAGTGGAAATAGCTCGTAAGTCTGAAACCACCCCTTCTGGAGATTGTCACGTGGAATGACTGGGCTGAGAGCTCTTACGTGGCGCCGCCTTACAATGAAGCCGCGAAGGATTATGGAGCCGAGACATTCAGTCACGTGGCCTTCTTGGAGCTGAGCGAGCACTATATAATATGGTATAAGTCTGGCCAAGAGCCTGCCCTTGCGGAGGAGGCAGTCTACTTGTTCTATTACACCCAGCCCAAAAGCTTACGTGGCACTTCTGATGGAGGATCCGTCCTCCGGGCTGAAAGCCTGACGGATAATGTGTACGTGACTACAGCATTGAAGTCGGCTGCGGAGGTGGTGCTGACGTCGGGACGAACTTCCAAGACGTTTCCTGCAGGGGTGCGAATAAATACTTATTCCATGGCTTTTGAGGTCGGGAAGCAGGCGGCTGTCTTGAAGAGGGGAGATGCTGTTGTGTTCACGGTTAATGGAGCGAAAGACGTCACGGACTCCGCTCCGCCCAAGGCCAACCTCAACGTCTACTCCACATGCACCAAATGCAACTATGCCTAATAGTTGTCGATATTAGATGTGGAAATCCTATCCAAAGTTACCTTTCCATTATGGTATAGCTCCAATAAATTGGGAATTTGATTCCCATCTCCATTAAGGAATGCCTCTAGTTATATTTTACTTCTATGAATAATTTACTCCTATGCTTTTTGACCTGTGTTCAATCCTTTTTGCGCACATTTCTTTTAAAAGAAAAGACACAATTCATAAATATATATTTAACTTTAATGTATTTATTTGATGTTTTAAGTGGATAGAAGTAAAAACATGAATCACAGGGTTGAGTTTTTCTTGTTGATGATTTTATTGTTAGTCTAAATCCTTATGGGATACTATGACATCTAATAAAGATATTCTAGGAGCAATCAAATTTATTTCTCTTTTTTTTTCACAAGAAGAAAATAAGAATCTTAATGTGAAATATAAATTCTATTAACAAATTTTCCATCACCAAAATGAGATAAAATTAAAATTCACAAAAAAAATTGAAAATAAGTTTAGCTATTACAAATTTGTAATTTTTTTATTTCTAAAAATTTTAATAAATTTATTACATTTTTAAAAATTATCTTTATTAAAAAATCCATGAAAATAATTGAACTCAAATATATATTAAAAATTGTAAAGTTAGATAGACATTTTAAAAGATTGGGCATTAAATATATTAAATTCAAAAAATTGAGACTTATTTTTTTTAAGTAGAAAAAAGTGATAATTAAATTGATTATTAATTGACAAGTTTCAACATATTATATAAGAGACTACATAAATTTACATAATTAGAAATTCAAAAATATTCAAATTGAAAAATGGACACTGTTAAGAAAAATATTCAAACGTGGCATTCGGACTCCTAAGGACCTCTTCTCCAAGGTCACTACGAGCCTCCGCTCTTGGGACAACATGCAAGTTCAGTATTGCTTGGCACACTTAGATCGTCAGACTTTTGATCTGTCAATTTCCGCCATTCCCGATCATTTGCTTCATAAGCTTGGTGTTCAATCTGTTCGACCTTGGTGGAAGGATTCAAAGTGGTATCCCGCCACTCCTTTCAGTAATTATAAGACAAAGTTGGGCTACGGGTGGCTGTCTCCCCATCTTCCCATGGTGGACATTCTCAATTAGAGATGACATTTGCATTCTTCCACGTACCACTGGAGCTCTCATTTCCAGACCGTTTGGTATGCCATTACATAGCCCAAGATGGCCCTCTTTGCTTGGTGTTTACTCTTCCAAGGGCTTCCTGTGGGTCCTAGGCTCAAACACTTGGGTGTTCATGACCCTCCGTGTCCTGTTTGTGGTCACCTTGAAACCTTTTTGCACATCTTCTAGTTCTGTAAGAGAGCTCAACAGTATTGGCAGTGGATTCATGACTTTTTCAAACCTTTCAAGCCTGAGCATTTCTCTTGGCATATGATTGTTCTGGGAGATTCTGAAGCTCCCTTCCAAGTTTACCCAGATTTGGCATACTTTTAGGATGGATATTTTGTTCACTTTGTGGAAAGATAGGAATGTTGTTCTCTTTTCTCACAGCTTTCTTGATATTAATGTTGCTTTGTATAATAAAGCTTGCATATGTAACAATGTAATGATGCAGATTCAGGTTCAAGCTAAGAAAGTGGCTTTGGAGGTGGATCACCTTCAGGAGTTTCTCAATCATTGGGGAAATGCTCCATGCACTGTTTCTCAGGTTCCTCCTGATTCAGTTTCTGCAAAAGGTACCCCGCCCAGGGGGCACCGCCGTGGGTGGATGAGCTCTTCAGCCTGCCGCTCCCGTACTCCGTGGTCACAGGCTCCCTGCCACCACTCTCCTAGAGGTGGCGATGACGGTTAGCGGTGTCGCTCGACTTATCTACCTCGTCGTCCCTCTGGGTGGTCTCCAGCTCTGACTCAGTCCCCTCCTATTGCTCCTATTGCTAGTCATGGCTTTGATTGGCCTCCGACTGCCTCCTCCAAGTTCTCCCAACTAGCTTTGGCTATTTCTCTACCTCGGGCGGAAGAGAAGGAAAAAGATGTTGAAGATGATGATTGGTCGATTCTTGACCTTCCTCTCAATCTCAATGATGTTTGGGGTTCTGATGATAAAGATCCTCCTCCATCTGCTGGCACTGCTCTTGCATCATGATGGCTTTATGCTTTTTTTATGAATAGTTTCTAGTTTTTGTTGTTAGATCAGCTTCTACCGTGTGGACTCTCGCTGGGTGATTTTTATGTCCCCCAACCCCTTTTTTGTGAATATGTAACTTTTATATTCAATTAATAGAAAAGGCACTATTCATAAAAAAATGGACTAAAATCACTTAAATGTATTTCTTAAGCGATTAAGTTTGGGATGAAAGAAAAAGCATCTACCCCATTGATAAAATCTATCCAAATTAATTTCAGTTGTATATTGACTCTTACCAACATCTTTACAATTGAACTTTAAGATCAAGGACTAATCCACACATACTTCATTTACTATTGATAAAAGTAAGAAGAAAACATGAAATGACTACAAAGAAAGTTCTAGTTATTTCACGTATAGAAACCAATTATATAACTAATAAATAAATAATTAAGCACAAAATTTTTAGTATCTTACCAAATGTAGAAGAATGCTAGATATTTTTTTTAAGTATAGATGCACTTCTAAGGCATGTTAATGCCCAACGTGAATTGAAATATATTCGGAGAGAAGATACAATTGAAATGAAGGCTATGAAACCACTCAATAAACATTGAAACATTTCAGTCAAAGTACATAATATCATGAAAGAAGATATATATCTGTAAGACTGTAATCAAGGGAAATAAACATGCTTCTTTAATACAACTATTGAATATTACTCTGTATATTTCATAATGCTGCATTCAGCTCTGTAATCAGAATTGTCAGGATATAGCACCATAAATATGTTCTCACCCGTGGGATCATTATTCCATAAGTGCAAGTCAAGAATCTCTATGTTGTCCAGATATCTTAGCTTGCAGTTCCACATTATTGTCATTTTTTCTTTCATATTTGTTAGGTAAGCATATTTCTTAACAGTGTCACTGTATCTCAGTCTATTTTTAAATATCGAAAATAAATCGTACAAATATGTCCTCCTTAGGAAGATGTTCAGTTTAACAAATCTGGTAACGCGGTTGAAAATCCAGTCATATAGCTTATACAAGGTACCCCTGAAGAAATCTAACAGGATGATCACAAGACTAAGTAAAGTAGAAGACTTATTATAATTTTAGGCTGAAGAAAAATGAGAATTATGCTCAAAATATCCCAAAACTTTATGCTATACTCAAAATAGTCTAAGCATGTTGGGACTACATATTTGGGACCTTTTCTTAAATAGTAACGCTTTAACAATACCTTTTTGTAGGCCTCTATTTTTTAGAACATCTTGTCGGCTGCAAGTGATCCAGACACTGCTACAAGTCTATAAATGAAGATTGCATCTTCGCCATATAGGTCTTTTAATGCTGACAGTTAACACATGTTATTCTCATGTGTGATGAAATAATATCTATTTTTCTGCACCATGTAACAACTTGGACGGTTTCCATAAGAAACTATCTCTATATTTACCACTTGATACTATCCGAGTGGATAATCCTTGGTATCAAAATCCTTGGTATCAATATCCTTGGCTCCACCTACAACTGCCACATTTTTCTTCTTGAGCTTTTGTCTAATGTAAAAGGGAAAAAATGACAACATAGTTTTTCTTTAAAATATAAGAGATTTTATTGTAGAAGGGCCTTATGGGGTCCTACGAGTTTAGACGAATTCATCATAGGTGCTATAGATTGTCAGAAACAGTTTGTCAAAGTTCAATAGTTTTGTGCACTGAAGGTATTTAAGGGACATATGCGGGTCATTGCTAATAGGGTATGGCATCAAGAGTTACGATGTGTAGGGAGGAAAAACAAGACCATGTCTAGGGTAAACCTACCCAACCAGGTGCATTTGAGGTGGCAGTTTTCTCCTATGATGAACAAAGTAAGATTTGCACTATCTCATAATTTTCTATTGAATGCATTTGGCACTTTTTGCATCATCAGAAAAATCGCTGCCTTATAAAAATTACCTTAAGTCTTTAAAATATGAGAAAGGTAATTGTAGAGGGGCTCACACAATTTTATAGGTTTATACGGATCCACCATAGGTGTCATATATTGCAAGAAATAGTCTGTGAAAGTTTGATAGTTTTGTGCACTTAGGCACTTAAGGGCCATCATCAGTAGGACATAGTGCCATTAGTTCTGATGCATGAGGAGGCAAAAATGGACAATTCCTAGGGTAAGCCTACCCAACCAAATGCGTTTACACTGATGGTTCAACCCCACGATGAACAAAGTGATATTTGGGCTACCTTGCAAATTTCCATTGAATGCATTTGACACTTTTTGCATCATCAAAAAAATCAATGCTCTATGAAAACCACATCAAGCCTTCAAAATATGAGAGAGTTTATTGTAGAGGGGTCTCACATGAACCTATAGGTTTAGATGGATACACCACAAGTGCCACAAATTGTGAGAAATAATTTGTCAAAGTTTGATAATTTTGTGTTGTTATAACACTTAAGGGAAATTATCGGTAGGGTATTCTATCGAGAGTTTTGATTTATGGGGAGGAAAAATAGTACCATGCCTAGGGTAAACCTGCTAAATCATATGCTATTGACCGTGATGGTTCGACCCCATAATGCAATTTTTTTAATTCCAATGGAAATGTTGTGAAGGATTGTGACTCTCTCAAAATGTCATAATTATGAAAGGTTGTGACTCTTTCAAAGGGAACAAAGAATGAAGGTTTGTGACTCTCGAAAAAGGTTGTAATAATGAAAGGTTGTAACTCTAACATCATGAAGATATAAATAGGAGGAAAATTCATTTTTCAAAGGCATTGAATAAGGGATCAACATGGCATAATCATAGTAAGTTCTATCGTGAGATATAAAAAATTTATAATTTGCATATAAAGGGAGCATATTAATTAAGTTCTATCTTATATACTTAATGGGTCCCATTTTGATATGTTAACTAGATGTATATTACATATGTTAACTACCAAATATATTATAGATCATTCATTATTTATTAATTAAATACTCGATTTTAACATATAGTGATGTATGTGTATCATTGACAATTGAAAAACATCAAATATTATGTAAATACATATTGAAACACATATGGAACAAATATTGAAACAAATATTTTCCAAACACGTCAAATATTATTGAAACATACTAAAAATGAAACTTCCATTATAAAAAAGAGCGTAATGATTCCATAAAGATGATTAATATAGCTAGTGCACATAAGGAAGAAATTATATCAAAACTCATATTCTATGTATGAAATTGTTTAATAACTATGTTTTTTATATACAAATATGGCATAAATGCAAACCAAAATAAAGTTTTAGTAAATGTGATATATGCCATCTCAAAATTTGTACAAAATATAAATGTGACAACTAAATATGTGTATGAAATTCTAGGGTGCTGATGGATTGTCAAAATGGAGCCTTTTTGTGGTAGTCTGTGGCTCTAAAGGATCCTACACAAAACAAAAATTAAATCACAATTGAGACTATTTAAATTATATATTCAACTATATTTAAAATTTAAAATTAAATTCTTGTATGTACCTCTATTGTATGTCTCCTAATGTTGTTAGGAGTGCTAGAATATGTCTTTAGTAGTGAGGGGATGTCTCTAAGAAAAGAAATACTGACCTATATATGATCACAAGCATAATTTAATAAATTATCCTATAAAGTTGTTGCTAATAGGAACATAAATTTATAAAGCTCTTGAATTAAAATAAGAACATACTTGTGTGGGTGGCTCTTCTTTTGTTAGTGCCAGGATGTAGTAAAAAAGGATGTATTTATCCCTAAAACTATATCTCCTTTGCAGTAGTTGTTAACTACAAGAATAGAATAATATCAAAATATTAGTTAATATAGATTTAAAATAATGACAATCTAAATGGAAAGCATGTATAGAATTAAAAATGTTAACAACTAAGTACACAAATACATAACATGTGTCTCTCAAGGCAAAATGAGAGGTCGGGCTATTTAGCCTATGTCATGCCCTCCTCAAACATCAAGCCCTATTAAATAGACCATGCAAATAAACATTAGTAAACTTTAAAGATAAGTAAATTCATAATCACTCTCAAACTCTTAATTACCTTTCCCTTCTCATTGTGTATCAATGTAACCCCCCTCACATTGCACCTCCTTGTAGTAGGTGACACTTGCAAGAGTAAAATAAGATGAAACTGTTAATTAATATATAATTTTTAATTAACACAATTTAAATGAGTTTTTTTTCTATTGATTAAAGAGTAAACAAAGGAGTGTGAAAATATATACCATAAAGCTGTCAATGCCAAATAAAATATCCAAGGGTTTGACATCTTGCACTTGTCTTATCTCCTCCTCTATCATCAACTAAATATAAATAGACAATGTATAAAAAAATAAGTGTAGAGTCATAATAAGCTATATAATACATTTAATATTAAATGAAGTATGACATTAAATGTTAAGTCTTACCATAACATGAGATTTGAAAGATGGCTGAACCTCTTCATCTCTCGTATGAAAGGAATCTCCATGGTACAATCTAGTCCCTATTGTGAAATCTAGAACACAATCCATATCACCAACCTCATAGTCTTCTATGTCCATAGGATCCTCGTCAGGCTCTTTGAGGTGACCCAAACATTTATTTTTGCACGTAGTGCAAGTATGAGGAACACACATATGTTCAACTGAGGTAGATGTATCAATAGCACTAGGAGGTTGTGCTAGTAATGCAATGTGCAAGATCAAATAGACACTCAAAGTGTGAATGACTCTAATGGTCTTTGAGGCAGCTTGTTCAATAATGTTTGGATTCTTTAGGAGAGGAGGGAAGTAATAAGAGGAGGGGGAGCTACACTACTCGATGTACACCTAGTCCATCTTGGGGCTAGCCTCCGCCTATTCCTACGAACACTCTCACACTCCAATAGTTCACAAAATGACCCAACACAAACTCAACATATAATTTTTAATGAAATAAAAAGGGGCATGCATATTGTTGTTGGGTGATTTATCAAAAACC
>BSBK01013078.1:287500-315405 GCA_027943335.1 Chamaecyparis obtusa
TTAGGACCCCTAGGAAGTTCCCATGACCCCTATTGACACATTGGAATCTTCAAATGTGTCCTAAAGGGTCCAACTTCCACTTCGGACGCACTTGAGCATTCAAATGTGTCAAAAGGGGTCATGGGGACTTCCTAGGGGTAATAATATGCCTTATCATAGGTTAGGACCCCTAGGAAGTCCCCATGACCCTTATTGACACATTGGAATGGTCATGTGTGTCATAATGGGTCCTATGACCCCTTCTGAAACACTTGATCAATCAAATGTTTCAAAAGGGGTCATGGGGACTTCCTATGGGTCTTACTACACCTCATCACATGTACTAGTACCCCTAAGAAGTCCCCATGATCCATTTTGACACATTGGAACCCTCAAGTGTGTCCTAAGGGCTTGTAGGACACCTTCAAACACACTTGAGCATTCAAATGTGTTAAAAGGGGTCATGTGGACTTCCTAGTAGTCCTAGTATAATTTATCACTCTTTAGGACCCCTAAGAATTCCCCATGACCCCTTTTGACACATTAAAACACTCAAATATCTCTTAAGGGGTCGTACGACCCCTTCAGACACACTTGAGCATTCAAAAGTGTCAAAAAAGATCATGGGGACTTCCTAAGGATACTAGAATGCCTTATCATGAATCAGGACCCCTCGGAAGTCCCCATGACCCCTTTTGACACATTGGAACCCTCAAGTGTGTCCTAAGGGGTCGTAGGACCCCCTCAGACAAACTTGAGCATTCAAATGTGTCAAAAGGGGTCATGGGGATTTCCTCGGGGTCCTAGTGCGCCTGATCACATGTTAGGACCCCTAGGAAGTGCCCATGACCCCTTTTGAAACATTTGAATTCTCAAGTGTGTCTGAAGGGGTTGTTGGACCCCTTCAGACAAACTTGAGCATTCAAATCTATTAAAATAGGTCATGGGGAATTTGTAGGGTCCTAGTATGCCTTATCATGTGTTAGGAGCCCAAAGAAGAACCCATGACTCCTATTGACACATTTGAATGCTCAAGTGTGTCCTAAGGGGTCGTACGAACCCTTTAGACAAACTTGAGCATTCAAATGTTTCAAAAGGAGTCATCGGGACTTCCTAGGGGTCCTAGTACACGTTATCACATGTTAGGACCCCTAGGAAGTCCCATGACCCCTATTGACACATTGGAATGCTCGAGTGTGTCTTAAGATGTCCTACAACCCCTTTGGACATACTTGAGCATTCAAATATTTCAAAAGAGGTCATGGGGACTTCCTATGGGTCCTAGTACACCTTATCACATGTACTAGGAACCCTAGGAAGTCCCCATGACGCCATTTGACACATTGGAACCCCCAAGTGTGTCCAAAGGGGTCGTAGTACCCCTTCAGACACACTTGAGTGTAAAAATATGTCTAAAGGGGTCATGGAGACTTGCTAGGGGTCCTAGTATGCCTTTTCATGCATTAGGACTCGTAGGAAGTCCCCATGACCCATATTGACACATTGGAATGGTCAAATGTGTCCTAAGGGATCCTACGACCCCTTCAGACACACTTGAAGATTCAAATGTTTCAAAAGGGGTCATGGGGACTTCCTAGGGGTCCTAATATGCCTTATCACACATTAGGACCCCTAGGAAGTCCCCATGACCCCTATCGACACATTGAAATGCTCAAGTGTGTCCTAAAGGGTCCAACAATGACTTTAGACACACTTGAACAGTCAAATATGTCAAAAGGAGTCATGGGGACTTACTATGGGTCCTAGTATGCCTTATCACGCGTTAGGGCCCGTAGGAAGTCCCCATGACCCTTATTGAAAAATTGGAATTCTCAAGTGTGTCCTAAGGTGTCCTACGACCCCTTCTAATACACTTGAGCATTCAAATGTTTCAAAAGGGGTCATGGGGACTTCCTATGTGTCCTAGTACACCTTATCACACCTACTAGGACCCCTAGGAAGTCCCCATGCACCTTTTTGACAAATTGAAACCCTCAAGTGTGTCCTAAGGGGTTGTAGGACCCCTTTGGAAACACTTGAGCATTAAAATATGTCAAAAGGGGTCATGGGGACTTTCTAGGGGTCCTAGTATGCCTTATCAAATGTTAGGACCCCTAGGAAGCCTCCATGACCCCTTTCGACACATTAGAACCCTCAAGTGTGTCCCAATGGTCATACAACCCTTTCAAACAAACTTGAGCAATCAAATGTGTTGAAAGGGTTCATGGGGACTTCCGTGGAGTCCTAGTATGCCTTATCATGCATTAGGAATCCTAGGAAGTCCCATGACCCCTTTTGACAAATTTGAACCCTCAAGTGTGTCCTAAGGGGCCCTACGACCCCTTGGAACACACTTGAGGGTTCAAATGTGTCAAAAGGGGTCATGGGGACTTCCTAGGGGTCCTAGTATGCCTAATCATGTGTTAGGACCCGTAGGAAGTCCCCATGAACCCTTTTGACACATTTGAACCCTCAAATGTGTCCGAAGGGGTCGTAGGACCCCTTTGAACAAACTTAAGCATTTAAATGTGTCAAAATGGGTCATGGGGAATTTCTTGGGGTCCTAGTATCCATTATCACATGTTAAGACCCCTAGGAAGGCTCTATGATCCCTATTGACATATTAGAATGCTCAAATGTGTCCTAAGGGATCCTACGACCCCTTCGGACACACTTGAGTATTTAAATATTTCAAAAGGGGTCATGGGGACTCCCTAGGGGTCCTAGTACGCCTTATCACATGTTACGACCACTAATAAGTCCCCATGACCCCTATTGACACACTGCAATACTCAAGTGTGTCCTAAAGGGTCCAACAACCCCTTTAGACACACTTGAGCATTCAAATAGGTCAAAAGGGGTCATGGGGACTTCCTAGGTGTCCTAGTATGCCTTATCATACGTTAGGACTCATAGGAAGTCCCCATGACCCTTATTGACCCATTGGAATGCTCAAGTGTTTCCTAAGGGGTCCTACGACCCCTTTTGACACACTTGAGCATTCAAATATGTCAAAAGGGGTCATGGGGACTTCCTAGGGGTCCTAGTACACCTTATCACATGTAGTAGGACCCTTAGGAAGTCCCCATGACCCCTTTTAACACATTGGAACCCTCAAGTGTGTCCTGAGGAGTCATAGGACCCCTTCAGACACACTTAAACATTCAAATGAATCAAAAGGGGTCATGTAGACTTCCTAGTGGTCCTAGTACAACTTATCACATGTTAGGACCCCTAAGAATTCCCCATGACCTCTTTCGACACATTGGAACACTCAAGTGTGTCCTAAGGGGTTGTACAACCCTTTTAGACACACTTGAGCATTCAAATGTGTCTAAAGGGGTCATGGGGACTTCATAGGGGTTCTAGAATGCCTTATCACACATTAGGACCCCTAGAAAGTCCCCATGATACCTTTTGACACATTGGAACCTTCAAGTGTGTCCTAAGAGGTCGTAGGACCCCTCCAGAAAAACTTGAGTATTCAAATGTGTCAAAAGGGGTCATGGGGACTTCCTAGGGGTCCTAGTATGCCTTATCACACGTTAGGACCCTTAGGAAGTCCCCATGACCCCTTTTGACACATTTGAACTCTCAAGTGTGTTTCAAGGGGTTGTTGGACCCCTTTAGACAAATTTGTGCATTCAAATGTGTTGAAAGTGGTCACGGGGAATTTGTAGGGTTCCTTATATGTCTTATCATGCATTAGGACCCCGAGGAAGTCCCCATGACCTCTATTAACACATTGGAAAGCTCAAGTGTGTCCTAAGGGGTCCTACAACCACCTGCGACACACTTGAGCATTCAAATGTTTGAAAAGGGGTCATGGGGACTTCCTATGGTCCTAGTACACCTTATCACACATATTAGGACCCCTAGGAAGTCCTCATGCACCCTTTTGACACATTGGAACCCTCAAGTGTCTCCTAAGGGGTCGTAGGACCCCTTTGGACATACTTGAACCTTCAAATGTGTCAAAAGGGGTCATGGGGACTTCCTAGGAGTCCTAGTATGCCTTATCACATGTTAGGACCGTGAGGAAGTCCCCCTGACCCCTTTGAAAACATTGGAACCCTCAAGTGTGTCCCAATGTTCATACAACCACTTCGAACACACATGAGCACTCAAATGGGTTGAAAGGGGTCATGGGGGATTCTGGGGAGTCCTAATATACTTTATCATGCATTAGGAATCCTAGGAAGTCTCATGACCCCTTTCAACATATTTGAACCCTCAAGTGTGTCCTAAGGGATCCTACGACCCCTTGAAACACACTTGGGGGTTTGAATGTGTCAAAAGGGGTCATGGGGACTTCCTAGGGGTCCTAGTATGCCTTATCATGCATTAGGACCCCTAGGAAGTCCCCATGAACCCTTTTAACACATTTAAACCCTCAAATGTGTCCTAAGGGGTTGTACGACCCCTTCAAAAAAACATGAGCATTGAAGTGTGTCAAACGGGGTCATGAGGATTTGGTAGGGGTCCTAGTATGCCTTATCACGTGTTAGGACACCTAGGAAGTCCCCATGATCCCTATTGACACATTGGAATGCTTAAATGTGTTCTAAGGGATCGTATGACCCTTTCAGACACACTTGAGAATTCAAATGTTTCAAAAGGGGTCATGGGGACTTCCTAGGGGTCCTAGTATGCCTTATCATGTGTTAGGACCCCTAGGAAGTCTTTGTGACCCCTATTGACACACTAGAATGCTCAAGTGTGTCCTAAAGGGTCCAACAACCCCTTCATACAGACTTGAGAATTTAAATACATCAAAAGGGGTCATGGGGACTTCTCAGGGGTCCTAGTATGCATTATCATGTGTTAGGACCCCTAGGAAGTCCCCATGATCTTTATTGACACATTAGAATGCTCAAGTGTGTCCTGAGGGGTTGTAAGTCCCCTCAGGACACACTTAAGCATTCAAATGTTTCAAAAGGGGTCATGGGGACTTCCTATGGGTCCTAGTACACCTTATCACATGTACTAGGACCCCTAGGAAGTCCCCATGACCCCTTTTGACACATTTGAACCTTCAGGTGTGTCCTAAGGGGTCATAGGACCCCTTCAGTAACATCTGAGCATTCAAATGTATCAAAAGGTGTTATGCGGACTTCCTATTGTTCCTAGTACAACTTATCACATTTTAGGACCCCTAAGAATTCCCCATGACCCCTTTCGACACATTGGAACACTCAAGTGTGTCCTAAGGGGTTGTACGACCCCTTCGAACACACTTCAGTATTCAAATGTGTCAAAATGGGTCGTCGGGACTTCCTAGGGGTCCTAGAATGCCTTGTCACACATTAAGACCCCTAGGAAGTCCCCATAACCCCTTTTGACACATTGGAACCCTCAAGTGTGTCCTAAGGGGTCGTAGGACCCCTTCGGACAAAATTTAGCATTCAAATGTGTCAAAAGTGGTCATGGGGACTTCCTAGGGGTCCTAGTAGGCTTTATCATGCATTAGGACCCATAGGAAGTCCCTATGACCGCTTTTGACATATTTAAACTCTCAAGTGTGTTTGAAGGGGTCATTGGACCCCTTTAGACAAACTTGAGCATTCAAATGTGTTAAAAGGGGTCATGGATAATTCGTAGGGGTCCTAGTATGTCTTATCATGCGTTAGGACATTGGGGAAGTCTGCATGACCCCTATTGACACATTGGAATATTCAAGTGTCCTAAGGGGTCCTACAACCCCTTTAGGCACACTTGAGCATTCAAATGTTTCAAAAGGGGTCATGGGGATTTCCTAGGGGTCCTAGTATGCCTTATCAAGCATTAGGACCCCTAGGAAGTCCCATGACCCCTATTGACACATTGGAATGCTCAAGTGTGTCTTAAGGGGTCCTACGAACAATTCAGACATACTTGAGCATTGAAATGTTTCAAAAGGGGTCATGAGGACTTCCTATGGGTCCTAGTACACATTATCACACATACTAGGAACCCTAGGAAGTCCCCATGACCTCTTTTGAGACATTGAAACCCTCAAGTGTTTCCAAAGGGGTCATAGGACCGCTTTAGGCACACTTGAGTGTTCAAATGTGTTGAAAGGGGTCATGGGGAATTGCTATGGGTCTTAGTAATTTTTATCACGCATTCGGACCCCTAGAAAGTCCCCATCACTCCTACTGACACATTAGAATGGTCAAATGTTCCCTAAGGGATCTGACAAACCCTTGAGACACACTTGATCATTCAAATATTTCAAAATGGGTCATGGGGACTTCCTAGGGGTCATAGTATGCTTTATCACGCGTTAGGACCCCTAGGAAGTCCCCATGACCCCTATTGACAGACTAGAATGCTCAAGTGTGTCCTAAAGGGTCCAACGGCCCCTTCAAACACACTTGAGCATGCAAATGTGTCAAAAGGGGTCATGGGGACTTCCTAGCTGTCGTAGTACACCTCATCACATGTTAGGACCCCTAGGAAGTCCCCATGACCCTTATTGACACATTGGAATGCTCAAGTGTATCCTAAGGGGTCCTACGATGACTTCTAACACACTTGAGCATTCAAATGTTTCAAAAGGGGTAATGGGGACTTCCTATGGGTCCTATTACACCTTATCACACATACTAGGACCCATAGGAAGTCCTCATGTGCTCTTTTGACACATTGGAACCCTCAAGTGTATCCTAAGGGATCGTAGGATGCCTTAGGAAACACTTGAGGGTTCACATGTGTAAAAAGGGTGCATGGGGACTTACTAGGGGTCCTAGTATGCCTTATCACATGCTAGGACCCCTAGGAAGTCTCCATGACCCATTTTGACACATTCAAACCCTCAAGTGTGTCCCAATGGGTGTACAACCCCTTTGTACACACTTCAGCTCTCAAATGTGGTAAAAGGGGTCATGGAGACTTCTGAGGAGTCATAGTATTCCTTATCATGCATTAGGAACCCTAGGAAGTCCCATAACCCCTTTTGAAACATTTGAACCCTCAAGTGTGTCCTAAGGGGTCCTACAACCCCTTGAAACACACTCGAGGGTTCAAATGTGTCAAAAGGGGTCATGGGGACTTCCTAGGGGTCCTAGTATGCCTTATCATGCGTTAAGACCCCTAGGAATTTCCCATGAATCCTTTTGACACATTTGAATCCTTAAATGTGTCTGAATGGGTCGTAGGACCCCATTTGACAAACTTGAGCATTCATATGTGTCAAAAGGGGTGATGGGGATTTTCTAGGGATCTTAGTATGCCTTATTATGCGTTAGGACCCCTCAGAAGTACCCATCATCCCTATTGACACATTGGAATGCTCAAATGTGTCCTAAGGGATCCTACGACCCCTTCAGACACACTTGAGTATTCAAATGTTTTAAAAGGGGTCATGGGGACTTCTTACGGGTCCTAGTATGCCTTATCACATGTTAGGACCCCTAGGAAGTTCCCATGACCCCTATTGACACACTAGAATTCTCAAATATGTCCTAAAGGGTCCAATGACCTCTTTGGACACACTTGAGCATTCAAATGTGTGAAAATGGGTCATGGGGACTTCCTAGGGGTCCTAGTACACCTTATCACACATTAAGACCCCTACAAAGTCTCCATGACCTTTATTGACACATTGTAATGCTCAAGTGTGTCCTAAGGGGTCCTACAACCCCTTCTGACACACTCTAGCATTCAAATGTTTCAAAAGGGGTCATTAGGACTTCCTATGGCTCCTAGTACACCTTATCACACATACTAGGACCCCTAGGAAGTCCCCATGACCCCTTTTGACACATTGGATCCTTCAAGTGTGTCCTAAGGCGTCGTAGGACCCCT
This sequence comes from Chamaecyparis obtusa, assembly GCA_027943335.1. Taxonomy (NCBI): domain Eukaryota; kingdom Viridiplantae; phylum Streptophyta; class Pinopsida; order Cupressales; family Cupressaceae; genus Chamaecyparis; species Chamaecyparis obtusa. Next base: position 295,268 of record BSBK01013078.1, read on the forward strand.
TCGGACATACTTGAGCATTCAAAAGTGTCAAATGGGGTCATGCATATTTCCTAGTGGTCCTAGTACAACTTATCACGTATTAGGACCCCTAGGAAGTCTTCATGACCCCTTTTGACACATTCAAACCCTCAAGTGTGTCCTAATTGGTTGTAGGACCCCTTCAGACATACTTGAGCATTCAAATGCATTAAAAGGGGTCATGGGGACTTCCTAGGGGTCCTAGTATGCCTTATCACATGTTAGGACCCCTAGGAAGTCTTCATGACCCCTTTTGATACATTTCAACACTCAAATTTTTACCAAGTGGTCGTAGGACCCCTTTGGACAAACTTGAGCATTCAAATGTGTCAAAAGGGGTCATGGTGACTTTCTAGGAGTCCTAGTATGCCTTATCACACATTAGGACCCCTAGGAAGTCCCCATGACCCCTTTTGACACATTTGAACTCTCAAGTGTGTCTGAAGTGGTCGTTGGACCCCTTCAGACAAACTTGAGCATTCAAATGTGTTAAAAGGGGTCATGGGGCCTTTGTAGGGGTCCTAGTATGCCTTATCATGTGTTAGGTCCCCTAGGAGGTCCCCATGACCCCTATTGACACATTGAAATGCTCAAGTGTGTCCTATGGGGTCCTACAACCCCTTCAAACATACTTGAGCATTCAAATGTTTCAAAAAGGGTCATGGCTACTTCCTAGGTGTTCTAGTATGCCTTATCAGGTGTTAGAACCCCTAGGAAGTCCCATGAGCCCTATTGACATATTGGAATGCTCAACTGTGTCTTAAGGGGTCCTGCGACCCCTTCAAACATACTTGAGCATTAAATTTTTCCAAAAGGGGTCATGGAGACTTCCTAGGGGTCCTAACACATGATAAGGCATACTAGGACCCCTAGGAAGTCCTCATGACCCCTTTTGACACATTTGAATGCTCAAGTTTGTCTGAAGGAGTCCTACGACCCCTTAGGGCACACTTGAGGGTTTTAATGTTTGAAAAGTGGTCATGGGGACTTCCTAGGAGTCCTAATATGTGATAAGGCATTCTAGGACCCCTAGGAAGCCCCCATGACCCCTTTTGAAACATTTGAATACTCAAGTGTGTTCGAAGGGGTCCAAAGACCCCTTAGGACACACTTGAGTGATCCAATGTGTCAAAAGGGGTCATGGGGAATTGCTAGGTGTCCTAATACGTGATAAGTTGTACTAGGACCACTAGGAAATCCACATGATCATTTTTAAGGGTTCAAATGTGTCAAAAAAGGTCATTGGGACTTCTAAGGGGTCCTAGAATGCCTTATCACACATTAGGACCACTTGGTAGTTTGCATGATGGCTATTGACACATTGGAATGCTCAAGTGTGTCCTAAGGGGTCCTACAACCCCTTCAAACACACTTGAACATTCAAATGTTTCAAAATGGGTTAGGAACAACTTCCTAGGGGTCCTAGTATGCCTTATCACATGCTAAGACCCATAGTAAGTCCCCATGACCCCTGTTGACACACTAGAATGCTCAAGTGTGTCCTAAAGGATCATACAACCCCTTTGGACACACTTGAGGGTTCAAATGTGTCAAAAGAGGTCATGAGGACTTCCTAGGGGTCCTAGTACACCTTATCATGTGTTTGGACCCCTAGGAAGTCTCCATGACCCCTTTCGACACATTTGAACCCTCAAGTGTGTCCTAAGATTTCATCTGACCCTTTTAGACATAGTTGAGCATTCAAATGTCTCAAAAGAGGTTATGGGGACTTCCTAGGGGTCCTAGTACGCCTTATCATGCATTAAGACCCCTAGGAAGTCCCCACGATCCTTTTCGACACATTAGAACCCTCAAGTGTGTCCTAAGGGTTCTTAGGACCCCTTCAGACACACTCAAGGGTTGAAATATTTTGAAAGGGGTCATGGGGACTTCCTAGGAGTCCTAGTATTCTTTATCATGCATTAGGGTCCCTAGGAAGTCCCAATGACCCATTTTGACACATTTGAACCCTCAAGTGTGTCCGAAGGGGTTGTAGGACCCCTTCGAACAAACTTGAGCATTTAAAAGTGTCAAAAGGGGCATGGGGAATTCCTAGGGGTCCTAGTATGCCGTATCACGCATTAGGACCCCTAGGAAGTCCCTATGACCCCTATTAACACATTGGAATGCTCAAGTGTGTCCTAAGGGGTGCTACGACCCCTTCAGACACACTTGAGCATTCTAATGTTTCAAAAGGGGTCATCAGGACTTCCTAGGGGTCCTAGTATGCCTTATCACACAATAGGACCCTGAAGAAGTCCCCATGACCCCTATTGACACACTAGAATACTCAAGTGTGTCCTAAGGGGTCCTACGACCCCTTCGGACACACTGGAGCATTCAAATGTTTTAGAAGGGGTCATGGGGACTTCCTAGGTGTCCTAGTTCACCTTATCACATGTTAGGACCCCTAGGAAGTCCCCATGACCCCTATTGACAAACTATAATGCTCAAGTGAGTCCTAAAGGGTCGTATGACCCCTTTAAACACACTTGAGGGTTCAAATGTGCCAAAAGGGGTAATGGGGATTTCCTAGGTGTCCTAGGATGCCTTATCACATGTTAGGACCCGTAGGAAGTCCCCATGACCCATTTTGACACATTTGAACCCTCAAGTGTGTCCAAAGGGGTTGTAGGACCCCTTCAGACAAACTATAGCATTTTAATGTGTCAAAAGGGGTCATGGTGACTTCATAGGGGTCCTAGTGCGTGTTATCACACCTTAGGACCCCTAGGAAGTCCCCATTACCCCTATTGACACATTGGGATGCTCAAGTGTGTCTGAAGGGGTCCTACAACCCCTTCGAACACACTTGAGTATTCAAATATTTCAAAAGGGGTCATGGGGAATTCCTATTGGTCCTAGTACACTTTATCACGCGTTAGGACCGCTAGGAATTCCCCATGACCCTTTTTGACACATTGGATAACTCAAGTGTGTCTGAAGGGGTCCTACGACCCCTTAGGACATGCTTGAGGCTTCCAATGTGTCAAAGAGGTCATGGGGACTTCCTAGGGGTCCTAACATGTGATAAGGTATACTAGGACCCGTAGGAAGTCTCGGTAACTCCTTTCAACATACAATTTAAATATTATGATCTATAAAGTTTATATATTAATATTAATATTAATATATATATATATATATATATTATATAAAATATATATTAATATATAGTTATATATTTAATAAATATTAAAAAATATATAAAATATTTACATAATACCCCTTAAAAGTTCAATTTTTTCATTTCCCCCTTCTATTTTTTCATGTACCCAAAAATATCAGGTGCCCGATAAAATCGGGGACCTGATTATTGACTAGTGTAACTTTGACCAAAATATTCCTTGTTGCCATAGACCAGAGAAGCACAGGATTGTAGAGTTTTCATGGGTTGCAGAAAAAAGGTGATTTGGGGCCCATTTTTTGTTTTTGTCAACTTGTGGCCTCACCATGGGAAGCAACAGTCATCGAAAGGATAAATGGAAGAGGAAGGTGACAGATGAAGAAATTCAAGAATATCAGGAAAAAGATAGGGAAAATCACCGAAGAATGAGAAAAGGTATATTAAACATTAATCAAGGTGACCCCGTAAATATAGTTACAAGTGAAGAGGATGTTGAATTTGAAAATAATATGGAAATTAATTTTGTGAATAACAATGTATGGAGTTATGATGAAAATGTAGAGATGGAGAATGAAAATGTAGACTTGGGGAATGAAAACATAGACTTGGGGAATGAAAATGAATGGAATGAAGATGAAAATGTACAAATGGAGATTGAAAATGTAGACATGGGGAATGAAAATGTTGCACAAGAACCACATGAATGTTATACATCTTGAAATTATATGCAAAATGAGGTCCCTTGCAATAAAGATAATCAATCTTCAAATTTGGGGCTTTCAAGAACACCTAAATGGTTAATTGAAATTGAGGAGAACATTATGAATAATTGGAAAGGAAAGAGGTCACATAGAACCATTAGGTTATGGGCTTCAAGACTTTATGATCAATTTTTTGGAAACAAGACATTGGTTGAGCAATGCCAAATTTTTGTGTAGTTGTTAAATATGCAAAAGGTGAGACCTGTGCTTGTGAAATTGAAGATTCGTGTGAACAAGAAAATGGAGAGAAATTCCATTATTGTGAAGAATCTTTTCAATGCTCTCAATAGCATTGGGAAGACTAGCAGAGAAAAAGATGAGAGTTTCTCAGAGGGTTATTACAACCTCCTTAGTAAGTCATTAGTTGAGAAAGGCTCATTTGATGAGACAAACTTGTGTTGACTTCAATATAGACCATAAAACTTTGGGTAGAGCACTTGCAAGAAGAGAAAGACTTGATGATCCACTTCAAATTGATACACGGGCTTATGGTGGGAGACTTCCACATTTCGATAAGAAGCTAATAGATGTTGTCAAGGATGAAATTCAACAATTTTGGGATGCTAACTCAAGAGTGTCACCAAATGTGAAGGATGTCTTGAAGTTGAGAGTTGGCAATTGAGATTGCACTCCACATCCTAAACATTATGTGGAGGTAAGTCAAACAATGTTGTATAAATTTTTTTGTGAGACACATCCAACATTGAAAATATCATAAAGGTCATTTGAATCCGTGAAGCCATTTTATTGTGTACCCCTTAAGATTTAGAATACATGTTTTTTCAAATATCATGTTGAGTTTTCAATGCATGATGAATTATTATGGTCCATTCGTTCTACTTTTCATACTAATGAAGTGCTAGAGGATTGTGGTGCAAGTGGTCTTCCCAGATCATCAAGAGACTTGCTAGATCAATTTTTATGTCAAAGAGATGATGGCTGTTTATTTCATAAAAAAGATTGCTTAAATGCCAAGTGCTCAGAATGTGGTGGCTTGTCCAAGTTTAGGACATGTTTTCATGAGGGTTTGGAACACAATTTTGGAAAGACACTCATCCAAAAAAAGGTATATGAAATAGTGAAATATACATTGAAGAGTGGAGGTGAAGGCTCTAGATGTGAGTTAGTTGCAAAAGAATACAATGTTGCTGATTTTATCTCAGATTTCAAGACAAATCTTTTTTACAAGTATGGAAGGCATAGTTATAGGTCTCAATGGTTGGATAAACAATTCAGGACATGTAAGGAAACTTTCCCCATTAGAACTATTATATCCATTGTAGACTTTGCGGATAACTATACATTGCAGCCCTAAAATGAGACTCAAGCTCAATATTACAATTCCATTTTGGTTGCTATTTTTGTACACATCACATATAGACATTCCTCTAATAGCACAAGAGATGAGTGAAAGATAATCAAAGAGTACCATTTTTATATGAGTGATGATAGGTCTCACTCTCACGAGTTTGTTCAACATTGTTTCCAGAACTATCTTGACCTCTTGCAGGAAAATGGTATTGCTATGGATAGGCATCTCATTTGGTCAGATAATTGCACCGGTTAATTTAAGAATGCCAGAATGTTTTATTGGTTGTGTAGAATGCATGTGGAGAGAGGTGTACCTCCTATTTGGAGTTTTTTTGAGTCAGGGCATGGGAAAGGGGAGCATGATGGAGCAGGTGCGTGTGTCAAGAGAGCTCTAGTTAAGGAGCAATTGAGGATTTCAGGTGCTGTACTTCTTGATGCTCATTCTATTATTGATTGGTGTACTTTAGCATTGTCATAGGGGGGACTCTTGATTCTACAGTGTGTAGATTATTTTGGTTGGTTGAGGAGGGAACTATAGGATATAGATTAGATTGTCAAACAGTGAAAGACTCTTCAAAAATGCCTTCATTCCAAAGCTCCAATAGTAGTACATGGACCATTTGGACACGAGAGTTGGCTTGGTTTTTCCCCATGTGTTTTCAATATGATTGGGATCATTGTGAGTCAAGTGAGTGGGTTGATACATGGGTTCCACAGTATCTAACTCCTTTATCTTTGACACTCTCTATAAGAAATGATGACATGGACACTTCAGTTGAGTATGACCATCTTTCAGATCTTCTGCAACCAGGAGATGTTTTTGCATTGGTTGCACTACAGGGGAATGATGAGAGGTCAGATTATTGGTTAGCACGTTGTGTATGAGGTAAAAAGAAGCTTGTAAAACTGATGATAGATGGTGATGGGTTCACATATCCTATTGGTTTAGTTGTTGTTGTGGGAACATGGTTGCGAGCATACATGATTAGAAATAATGGAATTCTTGCATTTGAAGACTATGAGAAGCACAAAACTATTCTCATGTATTCACACCTTGTTGTAGAAAAAAATGTCAAGTTGTCAAAGCATCAAGGAAGACCAAAGACAAAATAACTTTGGACTATTAAAACTGCTGATCATGAAGCACTATTGGAGACCCCGAAGCAAAGAGATGACCCTTCAGGAACACTTGACTAGGTAATAAGTTAACTTAGTGCAATGTTTTCTAAGTTAATTAAGCTTAATTTCAATACATTAATTTCACCTTTCTTAGATTGTATTTTGAGTCAATAAACTTGGTCTTGTATGTGGATTTCAACTTGTGTAGGAGCACCTATGAAGACACCTACGATCACCATGGATCCAATCACAGATAGAAGAACAAAAGGATCCTTAATGGTTAATTGAGATCTTTTGAAGACTATAATAGAAATTTGTAACAATCAATTTGATTTAAAAGTTAAATGTCGTAGAAGTCTTGATAAGGACTTATGACCAAAATCATGTATGGGTGGCCAATAGTGCCAACAAGGGATCTAAGTATACATTTTATCAGAAAAAAGGCAATGAAAACACATAATTTTTTATTATTTACTTATGTCATTTGCATGGTTTGAATTCTTACATGTTTGATTGTTGTTTCTAATGCTTTATAGATATTATTTTTTATCAATTCAAACAATCTTTGATGCTTTGAAAGTTCATTTGATTCAGATGGATACATACATGATAGATGTAAATGATTCATTGTGCAGTGAGGGTCAGTTGAAAGTAGCACCACATTGTACTTTCAAACCGTCTATCATGGCATCGAACTGTCTGCTCCATCAGATCTAGTTGGCCAGGTAAATGCTAGTGACAACCCTATTCCACCCAAGGAGTCACTAGAACGCTCACAACCACGGTCGACCCAAGTGACCCCAAGGTGCACTAAGCACAATTAGGCATAAATCTTCTGATTCTCATATCTCAAACCTTGTGAGAGGTATAGACAAACTATTAGGAGCTACGTAATCATGATTCTATGGTCTACAATAACCTCTCTTAGTTTTTGGCGGTTCGACTTCATTTTCATTTGGCAAGGTAATCTTAGTCGATGAAAAAATTGCAATGAGGGTCAGTTGAAAGGAGCTTTGAAGTGTATTGGCATCAAACCATCTGTATTGGGATCAAACCATCTACTCTATCAGCTCTGGTTGGCCGGGTAAACGCCAATGAAAACCCCATTCCACCCATGGAGTCACTAGAATGCTCACACCACGCTCGACCCAAGTGACCCCAAAGTGCACTAAACATGAGTGGGCAACGATCTTTTGAGGCTCATATCTTAGACCTCATGAGAGGTGTCGACAAACCATCAGAGGCTATAGGATCATGTTTCCAAGGTCTTTGATGTAGCACTAGTCTTGCTCCTCCCTAGCTTCCTCTAGGGTCTCCTAGGCCAATCTCCTAGCCTACTAGGGTCTTTCACTAACCCTACTCTCCTTAGGAATCTTTTGACAAGGTCCCACAACTTTCAACTAGATAACACCAACAATGTAGAATCTAAACTCTTCATGCTCTCTACTAGACAACAATTAGTCTTTCTTGCTTTATCTGCATCAACTTGGTCCAAATGGACTCCAAACATTCAAAAATGGAAAAGTAGTCTTCAAGATTGTTAAGAGGACCAATTTCAATGTCCACAACCTTACTTTGAAGTGTAACCCTAATCAGGTTCCAAATTCCAAGGCAAATTCACCCAAAAGAGGCCTACAAGCTTTTAGGCCTAACTAGGCTCTTTTCCTGCAATAACTCTTCAAACCTGCAAACAAGTATCAAAATAAACTCCATATCCTAACACCCTTTATTGAGACCCTAAATATTTTCTAGGTCTTAGCTCTCAGAGGTGTTCGTACAATACCTCCTACATTCATGCCTAAAATTTAGGGTTTTAGGCCTTGTCTCTGTCTGCACAAGAAATGGATCTTCTTGGATAACAAAACAAGTCCTTGAAACTCCTCCTATGTGTCAAAGGTCCTTCACTAACTCACCTACCTTTCCACCTTCTCTAATTGAACCTATGAGTGCTTTCAATCCCTCTAGCAAGCTCTGCAATCACTGGTGATCCCTAACCATGCCACTCTGGCTCGCCTAGGGCATCACCTTACAAATGGCTTCCATAAATTATTGGGCCCCTCCTACACTATACATAATGTACATGGATTCTACTCTCATAATCCAAAAGCTTGTGCAATTTCCACGGTGGAAAATAGAGTTAAGACCCCATTTGTTCACAATGCCTAGTTCAAGACAGCAACAGTGCCGAAGACAAAAATAATTTAAACAAGAAACTAAAACTATTGAATAAAACAAAATAACACCACACCAAATCTTCTATCAATATACATTACACAAATCAATGCTCATAGAATTGGATTCAATCCATTGAATAGTTAGATCATCTCAAAATACTTCAACAATCACTATTATTCACATTTACAATCCGTACACAAAGTTTTCTGAACTTGCCAACCCTGCAAACATCTCAAGGATGGTCAGATATAGTTGACCCCCAAACACTAGGAAACTGATTTCAGACAATTAAGGAACTAATTCCTTCAAATTGGCATTCTTGTCATGAAAGTTGTCAATGTTGTCAATGACAACATTGACAACTTTTGGCAACATTTGGCTATGGTATCTAGATTTGGTCTAATTTTTCCCAAACTTGTCCAATCCCCCAAATATGATGAAAAAACATCAAATAGGACTTCTAGTCCTTTACTTAGCTCATTTTTTCACAAAATTCTAAAAACACTCTATTTGACCCATTTGGACACAAAGCTCACTATGGACCTAACAAGACACATCCTCCTACTAACTCACTACAAACTAGGACTCTAAGTCCCTTTATTCACCTAGTGTTCTAGCTAGAACCACTACAAGCCAAAATATAGAAGAAGACCTAGGTACATCCAACTAGCCACACCTAGGTGCACCTGGTTCTCCTACACCATACTCCCCCCAAAAGGAAAAGCTATGTCACCCCTAGGGATAGGAGGTCCTCTAAGATGCCCATCTTCTTAATGTCTACCTCAGAAATCCATGAGGCCTCTGACTCTAGTCTATCTTTCCAGTGAATTAAATGTTCCATATAGACTTTATGTCAAGTGGTCTTCTTCACCCAGGAGTCCAACACTTTGTTAGCCACCACCTGAAACTTTGGAGGTAATACAGTAGCCTCCACATCACTACGTACCCCCTAACTATTTTAGATGATCTCATCCACCTTCCCTATGAACTAAGTCAAGTCTTGGACATTAAACATTGGAGATATGTTCAAATCTGATGGTAAGTCCACTTTATAGGCATTAACCTCATATTTTGCCAAGATCTTCTAAGGTCCCACCCTCTTCATCTGAAGCTTGGTAGGGACACCCTTCTAGAGCCTTGATTTGTTCAAGTGGACCATTACATAGTCACCCACCTCAAACTGAACATCTTTTCTCTTCTCATCCACTTTTTCTTTCTTTTTGTTGACTATCATGGAGCTACTTCCTAACTTGGTCTTGGATCTCCTTCATATTATGAGTGAAATCCTCTGCATGGCCACTTCTATACTCCATTCCTCCAAGATCTCTGATTTTACAAACAACCCTAGGATGCATGGCATAAAAAACCTCAAAGGGGCTCTTCCCTATCATTCTATTTTTGTTTTCATTCTAAGCATATTCTTCTTGAGGAATGACCATTTCCAAAGTCTACACATACTCTTTAGTTAGACACCTCAAAAGGTTACCCAACACCCTATTTACCACCTCAGTTTGGCCATCAGTATGAGGGTGGTAAGCTGAACCAAAAGATTGGTTGGTACCCAGCCTAGTCCATAATGTCCTCCAAAAATGGCTCATAAACTTCACATCTCTATCAGATACTATGCTTAATGGAAGACCATGAATCCTCACAATCTCCTTGAAAAAAAAATAGGCAATGTGGATAGCATCATTAGTAGTTTTACATGGAATGAAATGCCCCATTTTACTAAATCTATCCACTACTACATAGATGTTGTCATACCTTGCTTAGTTTTGGGTAGACCTACAATAAAATCCATACTTACACATTCCCATGGCCTGTTAGGGATTCGTAGAGGCTGATACATCCTTGCATTACTCATTCCTCCTTTTTCCTTCATGCAAACAACACACTTCTCCACATACTTGGTGACATCCTTCACCAACTTTGGCCAATAGTAGAACCTTTGGACACATTCCAAGGTTTTGTCTTTACCAAAATGACCACTTAGAGAACCATTATGTTTCTCTTGTATGAGATTCATCCTCATTGACCCTTTAGGTACACACAACTGATTTCCCTTGAACAACAACCCATTTTGTAAAGTAAAATAAGAGAACTTGCTATGAAAGTGGTTTTCAAAATCAATACATACCTTATAGGCTTCCCCAAAATCCTCATATGTTGTGTAAAGATCTCTAAAACTATCAATACCAATCCTATTTAGGTGTACTTCTTGGACTATAAGTAGCCTCCTACTCAAAGCATCAACCACCTTATTAAGTTGACCCTTCTTGTGCTTTATAGTGAAAGTGAATGCCTACAAGTACTCCATCCACTTCAAATGTCTATTGCTGAGTTTTTCCTGTGTATTAATGTAACTAAGAGCCTGATTATTAGTAAATACCACAAACTCTTTAAGCAACAGATAGTGCCTCCATTTTCTCAAAGATTGAACTAAGGCATATAGCTCCAAGTCATAAGAAGAATATTTCTTCTTATCCTCATTCAATTTCTCACTAAAGAAGGCAATTGGCCGACCTTCTTGGCTCAATACCCCTCCTACTGCTATCCCACTTGCATCACATTCAAGGGTGAATAACTTATCAAAACTTGGAAATTGTAGGATAGGTTGAGTAGCCACTTGTCTCTTCAACATATCAAAAGATTTATCTGCTTCTACAGTCCATCTGAACTTAGTTTTGACCCCACCCTTAATAGTATCCATTAATGGAGCACATATTCCACTGAAGTTCCTAATAAAATTCCTATAAAACTATGAAAGGCCATGAAAAATCCTTACCTAAGTGGCTGTGGTAGGTGTAGGCCAGTTCAAGATAGCAACAAATTTGTCTTTGTCCATCTTTAGAGACCCCTTGGACACCACAAAGCCCAAATACACTAGTTCTTGTGTGAAGAACTCACACTTCTCAAGGTTGATAGCCAATTTCTCATCATGCAACCTTTTCAAGATTGCCTCTACATGACTGATATGTTCCTCTTTTGCCTTACTAAAGATCATTACATCTTCAAGATATACTACCAAAAAATTTCTTGTGAAGTCCTTGAGTACCTCATTTATCAGCCTCATGAATGCTCAGAGCATTTGAGAGGCCAAATGGCATGACAAGCTAGTCATATAATCCATCTATTGTCTTGAATGTTGTCTTCCACTCATCACCTTCCTTCATTTTTATTTGATGATACCCACTCTTCAAGTCCAACTTGGTAAATTACATTGCCCCTCCTAGATAATCTCCATTTCCCCCCCTTTTTGGATGCTAAAATAATCGAGACTGCATAAGGACTAATACTCTTCTCGATCAATCCTTGATCCAAGAGTTCTTGTACCTACCCAGCTACCTCCAAGTTCTTATCTGGAGTCTATTTGTATGCTACTTTTTTGGGTAAGGATTCCCCTGGTATAAAGTCTATTTGATGGCTTATTTCCCTCTTAGGTGGTAGGGTTGTAGGAGTGCCATCACTGAGTATGTCCTTATACTTTTCAATCAATTCATGAACCTCCTTTGGTAATGGTTCCTTCACTAATATTTCTTCTTCCTTGGGTTTCAGCACAATGACATACCCCTCACTCCCATCATCTTTGATATCTTTCACAAATTGTTTCCCACTACACAACATCACATTGGAAGTATTGGCTTGTGGTTCTTCATCTTCTAGGAAAGACTGAATCTTGAAAGTCTTCCCTCCTTTCTTGAAGGTGATGGAGTTCTCTTTTCCATCATAGACTACCCAATTATCAAACTATCAAGGCCTACCAAGAAGCAAATGGAAAGCATCCATTGGTAGGATGTCACAAAGTAATCTATCCTTGTACTCTATAACTGAGAACTCAACCCATGTTTTCTCATTGACTAGCACACTTTGGCATTTGTTGAGCCATGTCACTTTATAAGGGTTTACATGGGGTATCTTGGTCAGTTTAAGCTTTCCTATTGCCTCCTCTGAAATGATATTATCAGTGGACATGGAGTCCATAATCACCTTGCAAACGTTTCTAAGAATCTTCCATCTTATTCTAAAAAATGCCCTTCTATGTTTGGGCTCATCCTTTATAGGTTGGCTTATCAACACTCTCTTGAACATTAAGTTCTCACTCATCTCTGAATCTAGATAGTCTACCTTAGTTGCTTTAAAACTAGAAGTGTCCTCATGTGTATATGCCACTCTTTTGTCACTATTTGCTACAGAGGGTTTTTCAGGACATCTATAGGTTGGATGACCCAGCTGTCCACAGTAGTAACACTTCATGGTTGAAAAGTAAGAGCTACTCCTACCTTCAATTTCTCTATTAGAGCCACCATGATTACCCTTGCCTCTATTATAGCATCCTCTTGAACTGCTCTCAGTCTTCTGCTCTATTAACTTGTTCTCTCCTTGTGACCTTTGTTCACTACCCCTACCTTGGTAACCCCCTCTTTGACCCCTCTAGTCTCTTCCTCTGCCTCTATTGTTTTTTTTTCTCTTGAAACTAGAATCCCCTTTCTTCTTATTCTTCTCTTCCACCTTGATAGCCAATTGATGACACTTTTTTATGGTAGTGGGCATCCATAGGCTGATTTCCTCTTGGATGTTCCACTTCAACCCACTTAAGTATCTAGCCACTTTGATTGACTCCTCTTATTTCAATTTAGACCTTAGGAAAAATCTTTGGAATCCCTCAGTGTATGAGGCCACATCTAGGTCTTTTTGTTTCAAGTTCTGTCTCTTCCTTTGGAGTTGGATTTCATAATCCTCTGGGAGGTAGTTCTCCTTCAACTTGGTCACCATAGCATTCCAATTTTCTATTGGTTGCTTACCCATTCTTATCCTCTCATCTTGAAGGTATTTCCACCAAGTAAAGGCTGAGCCTCTAAGTCTAGACTTGGCCGCTTTGATCTTTTGGGCCTCAGTTATGCCCTCACACTCAAAATGATTCTCCATTGCATCAATCAAGTCCATGACTGTCTCAATGTCCATCTTGCCACCAAACAAAGGTATCCATTCTAAAGCTTTCCCACTTAGTGATTTGATGGATTTAAAGATTGGTTCTTCATCAAGCACATGGTCTGGTTCAGGGATAAAGTCATCCTCTTCAACCTTCTACTTCCCTCTATCACTATTTTCTCCTTGATCTCTGGCATCAACTACTTCTTATAGTCTTATCTTCATCTCTTCTAGGGCCTCTTCAAGGAGTCTATTATTCTCCTTTTGCTCATCCATGTCCCTAGACAACTTTTCATTTTTCACCATCCTTGTGGACCCACTGGATTCCACCTCTGACATACACAATTCCCAAATCTTTTTACAGCTCTGATACCACTCTGATGTAGCACTAGTCTTGCTTCTCCCTAGCTTCCTCTAGGGTCTCCTAGGACAATCTCCTAGCCTAATAGGGTCTTTCACTAACCCTAATCTCCTTAGGACTCTTCTGACAAGGTCCCACCACTTTTAACTAGTGAACACCAACAATGTAGAATCTAAACTCTTCATGCTCTCTACTAGACCACAATTAGTCTTTCTTGCTTCATCTACATCAACTTGGTCCAAATGGAATCCAAACATTAAAAAATGGAAAATTAGTCTTCAAGATTGTTAAGAGGACCAATTTCAATATCCACAACCTTACTTGGAAGTGTAACCCTAATCATGTTCCAAATTCCAAGGCAATTTCACCCATATGAGGGCTACAAGCTTTTAGGCCTAATTAGGCTATTTTTCTACAATAAATCTTCAAACATGCAAACAAGTATCAAAATAAACTCCATATCCTGATACCCTTTATTGAGACCCTAAATATTTTCTAGGTCTTAGCTCTCAGAGATGTCTGTACAATACCTCCTACATTCATGCCTAAAATTTAGGGTCTTAGGCCTTGTCTCTGTCTGCACAAGAAATGGATCTTCTTGGCTAACAAAACAAATCCTTGAAACTCCTCCTGTGCATTGAGGCTCCTTCACTAAATCACCTACCTTTCCACCTACTCTAATTGAAGCTATGAGTGCTTTCAATCCCTCTAGCAAGCTCTGCAATCAATGGTAATCCCCAACCATGCCAGTCTAGCTCGCCTAGGGCATCACCTTAGAAATGGCTTCCATAACTTCCTGGGCCCCTCCTACATTGTACACAATGTACATGGAGTCTACTCTCATAATCCAAAAGCCCATGCAAGTGCCATGGTGGAAATTGGAGTTAAGACCCCATTTGTTCATAGTGCCTAGTTCAGGACATCGACAGTGTTGAAGACAAAAATAATTTAAACAAGCAACTAAAACTATTGAATCAAACAAACTAACACCACACAAAATATTCTACCAATCTACATTACACAAATCAAATCTCACAAAATTGGATTCAATCCATTGAATAGTCACATCATCTCAAAATACTTTAACAGTCACTGTTATTCACATTCATAGTTCGTACACAAAGTTTGCCCAACTTGCCAACCCTGCAAACATCTCAAGGATGGCCATATATAGTTGACCCCCAAATAGTAGGAAACTGATTTTAGACAATTAAAGAACTAATTCCTTTAAATTGGCATTCTTGTCATGAAAGTTGTCAATGTTGTTGATAAAAACATTTACAACTTTTGGCAACATTTGGCTATGGTATCCAAATTTTGTCTAACCTTGCCCAAACTTGTCCAATCCCCCAAATATGATGAAAAAACATCAAATAGGACCTCTAGTACTTTACTTGGCTCATTTGTTCACAAAATGCCAAAAACACTCTATTGGACCCATTTGGACACAAAGGTCACTATGGACCTAAAAAGACACATCCTCCTACTAACTCACTATAAACTAGGACTCTAAGTCCCTTTATTCACCTAGTGGTCTGGCTAGAACCACTATAAGCCAAAACAAAAAAGAAGACCTAGGTACATCCAACTAGCCATACCTAGGTGCTCCTAGTGCTCTTGCACCAGTCTATAATAACCTCTCTCAATTTTGGGTGATTCGACTTCGTTTGCATTTGGTAAGGCTATCTCAGTTGATGCCAAAACTTGCAGTGAGGGTAAGTTGAAAGTAGCTCTTAAGTGTATCTTTCAAACCGTTCATCCTGGCATCAAACCATCTACTCCATCGACTCCCATTGGCCGGAGAAATGCTAGTGACAACCCTGTTCCACCCACGGAGTCACTAGAACGCTCGCACCACACTTGACTCAAGTGACCCCAAGGTGTACTAAGCATGATTGGGAAATGATCTTCTGACACTCGTATCTCAGACCTCATTAGAGGTATGTACAAACCATGTGGGACTACATGATCATGTTTCCAAGGTCTACAATAACCTCTCTCAATTTTGGGTGATTCGACTTCATTTGCATTTGGCAAGGCGATCTCAGTCGATGCCAAAACTTGTAGTGAGGGTGAGTTGAAAGTAGCTCTGCAATGTATCTTTCAAACCATCCATCTTGGCATCAAATTTTCTACTCCATTAGCTCTAGTTGGCCAGGTAAATGCTAATGAAAATCCCATTCTTCCCACAGAGTCACTAGAACGCTCACACCATGCTTGACCCGAGTGACCCCAAGGTGCACTAAGTACAATTGGGAAGTGATCTTCCGAGGCTTGTATCTGAGACCTCATGAGAGGTATCAAAAAACTATTAGGGGCTATGGGATCTTGTTTTTGAGGTCTACAATAACCTCTCTCAGTTTTGGGCAATTCGACTTCATTTGCATTTGGTAAGGTGAGCTCAGTCGATGCCAAAACTTGTAGTGAGGGTCAGTTGAAAGTAGCTTTGTAGTGTATCTTTCAAACCATCCATCCTGGCATCAAACCATTTGGTCTATCAGCTCTGATTGGCTGGGTAAATGCCAGTGATAACCCCCTTCTACCCACGGAGTCACTGGATGCTCGCACCACCCTCGACCCAGGTGACCCCAAGGTGCACTAAGCATGATTGGGCAGTGATCTTCTATTGCTCATATCTTAGACCTCATGTGAGATATCGACAAACTATCAGGGGCTATGAGATCATGATTATGAGGTCTACAATAACCTCTCTCAGTTTTGGGTGATTCGACTTCATTTGCATTTGGCAAGGCGATCTCAGTCAATGCCAAAACTTGCAGTGAGGGTCAGTTGAAAGTAGCTCTGTCGTGTATCTTTCAAACCGTCTATCTTGGCATCAAACTATCTGGTCCATAGGCTATGGTTTTCTGGGTAAATGCTAGTGACAACCCCGTTCCACCCACGGAGTCATTGGAATGCTCACGACCACACTTTACCCAAGGTGCACTAAACACAATTGGGTAGTGATCTTCTGAGGCTCATATCGCAGACCTCGTGAGAGGTATCAACAAACTGTCAGTGGCTATGGGATCATGTTTATGAGGTCTACAATAACCTCTCTCAGTTTTGGGTGATTCTACTTCATTTGCATTTGGCAAGGCGATCTTAGTCGATGCCAAAACTTGCAGTGAGGGTTAGTTGAAAGTAGCTCCATAGTGTATCTTTCAAACCATTCATCCTGGCATAGAACGATCTACTCCATCAGCTATGGTTGGCTAGATTAACACCAATGACAACCCCATTCTACCCATGGAGTCACTGGAATGATCGGGACCACGCTGGACCCAAGTGACCCAAGGTATGTTACTATGGACAACAAATTCATTACATCTATTAATTTATTACACCTGCATAAATTATTAAATCTGGGTAATTTATTACATCTATTATAAAAAATTCAAACAAATTGACATATAACTTCAACAAGATATAATTTAAATCATAATGATAATCATAGTCAAGATATAACTTCACCATTCAATTCCATAAACATGAAAAATAAATATGTATACAAAAGATGATGCAAATATAACATAAAAAATGAATAAGTTCTATATATAGAAAGTATCAAATGTATCTCCATATACAAATATGGCACATGCCATTTCAAAATATCTACAAAATCAATGTTTCAGGGTGTACAATGTGGCATATATACAACCTCAAAATGTGCCAAGTGGCATCTCTAAATGACCACAAAACTAAAACTACATTCTATGCAGTAGGGGGATCATCAAAATGTAGCCTCTTTGAAGAAGTGTTTGGCTTTGATTGATCCTGCATAAAAAATGAGTTCAAACCCAAGTTAGATTACTTAATTTATATGATTTGTACGCATGCACACACACACACACACAATTCATAATTGAAACACTAATTTAATTAAAATTATAACTAAATACAAACACCTTTACTTGGCCTCTTGGTCACCTACCATGATCAGGTGTCCTAACATAAGTCTTTGGCAGTGAAGGGACAATGCCACCATAACCAACTTCGACCTATAAATATATATTTGCAATAATGAGATTAGTAGAGTGGTGCAACATAAATAAATAAATCTACAAAATAGGATGATAGCATAATAAAATTAGAAATTGATTAAACTAAAATTAAAACTTACATCTGCTGATCCCTCCTGTGGAATAGTGTGCTAGGTCAACAAAGATATGAAAGATTCTCATGGGCCCTCCCTCACACTGGGAGAAACCTATGAGAGTAAATGATTGTCAATTATATATAAATGTACTTCATCATAACAACCTTGGTTACAAAATACAAATAACAATATGTAAAAGTCTATGTACAATCAGGATATCACTCCGAATCAAGATGCATGTTAGCCTAGGCTCCCGATTCTATGTCATGACATCATCAAGAGCCACACCCTATATAATAAAGAGCAAGTAAAATATTTATTACTACACACAAGTGGAATACATATGCATGCATCATTAATCTTAAACAATTAATTACCTTTCCTTTGTCGGCACATGAAGAAGGAACCCCCTCGTGCCCCCTACTGACATCAGTTGTAGCCTGGAAGAGTAAAATAAGATGACAATATATTAGTAAATATATGATTTTTATTGCTCTAATTGATAGAGATTTAAGCATGTAAACCAAATGATATAAAAAAACTAATGGGTACATAATTTATAATATACTATATAGGTGTCAAGGCCAAATGAAATGGCTGAAAGTGTGGAGTCATCCACTGTCTCAACTCCTCTGTCATCGACTGAACATAAATGGAAAAAATATATATACATAAGTGTGTACAATCATTAAAAAATAATCTTAATAAATATATTATTTTTAAATTAAATAAGTCATGTGACAAATTTATTTATAATGTTTACTCTTACCATATCAATAGGAGTCCATGGCTCTACGTACCCCTCCTGAGAACTCTCATGAGACGTAGATGCTCCATGAGGTGTTGCAGCCTCTGCAACTACGTCTCCTATATCCTCCTCACCAATAACATACTGATATGTATCAACATTAGTAAGTGGTCTGAGGCACATATTCTTGCATATAATCCAAATATGGGACACGCATACATGTGAACTACTGCTAGATGTCGATGCACCAGCATCATCCACACCAGGAGGCAACAATGACCTGGACTGCATGATCAACTAATCACTTAGCAAATGAATGGCCCTAATACTCTATGAGGCAGCCTCTATAATGATATCAAGATGCTACACTAGAGGAGGGGGTGAGACATCAGTGGGGGGGGACAAAGGTGCTGGCCTTTTTGAGCTATGAAAATGGCCTATTCTAAGGAGCTCCTCTGCCTACGCCCATATTGGGCCTCATGCTCTAATAATTAACATTGTGACCAATCACAAACTTAGCATACAATTTTTTTATGAAATAGAAAGGGAGCTCCAAATTGCTATGGGGTGGTTTATCAAAAACCATCCACCAACGATCCCAAAAGTGTGTGCGCTTCATTTGTGCACCATTATATTGAGAATTTGGGCTTTTTGGGGTCAACTTTGAATCCGGTTTTAGGATTAACAAAAAGGGAGGATATATCTTCCTTAGTTATATTAAGGGCCACAACCCCATCATGGTCAAGCTCATCATCAAATTGGGCATGCATATCATCACGCTAATGAAGAGCAACATTATGTTGCTGCGTAAGGGTGTCAATGTTTTCAACAATGGTATTTAGGGTGGAAAGTATAGGAGCTAATGTAGGTATATTCTGATACGTGTTTTTGAAGACTCGTATAGTGTTCAAGTTCTCCTGTATCAAATCCTCTGAAGATTGAGGGTTTTGAAGTGGTTCTGGATTATTTTGGGGATCCTTATTTGGTGGGGGAGGGTTATTATCTTCATTACTGTCAGCCATGCCTGATTAAATAATAAACAAATATAAATTTCAAATTGATTTCATATATTATTAAAAAATCAATACAAAACCCTATTTTAACCAAAAAAGTTACATTTAACATGAAAATGAAGAAATTAATCAAGATATAGAAAGAATTTACTTACTGGATAAACTACGGAGTTGAATTTGTTGTTGGAGAAATCAAGTACCCAAAAATATCATGTATAGGATACCTTGAACTATTTTATAAACCTAAAACATGGAGAGAAATGAGGAAAATGACTTGCAGGTTTTGATTTATGCCACAAGTTTCGGGTACCCAAAAAAATTGAGTACCCGATAAGGCTTGTGCTTTGGTGTCAGGTTTTCCTAGGTGTACTGACAGCTAGGCCTACTAAAAAGTCAACATACATTTTCATGTGCTTTTGGATGACTGAAAAGTGGATTTTTTTACATCACCACTTTTTGGCCCCTCATGATCTTGCA
>BSBK01013079.1:0-22500 GCA_027943335.1 Chamaecyparis obtusa
CCGTTTTGAAATCCGACCTGCTCATCCATCCGTCCGTCGGATTTCAAAACGGGATCACTAGCACTGATTCTATTAGAGGGGCATGGGGGAGCTTCCGCGGACAACACCTCCCCTATATAAGTTATTAGTCCAAGTATTGCACTTCCGTAGAAATTTGAGCCGAAGAGAATATCTCACAAAAATTTCAAATCTCTCAAAAATACAAGTGAAACAAAGAAGAATAGATCACAAAAAATTCAAAACTTCTAAAAATTCAATTGAAACGAAGAGAATAGCTCACAAAAAATGCAAGTCTTGCAAAAAAAAATTCAAGGGAAAAGAAGAGAATAGCTCACAAAAAAAATCAAATCTCCCAAAAATGCAAGTGAAACGAAGAGACTACATCACAAAAAATGCATAACTTCCAAAAATTCAATTGAAACGAAGAGAATAGCTCACAAAAAATGCAAGTCTTCCAAAAAAATCAAAGGAAACAAAGAGAATAGCTCACAAAAAATAGCTAGCTTGTGGCCCGGACGATCCGATCTCATGAAAACTGACTACATACCCGTGGCTCGGATCGACAAGCTAGCTCGGATCGGCGATCTGAGCTCATTCCATCATGCATTCCCGTCTTCTACTCCATAAATGACTCACCTCTTTGTATTCACTTGAGAACTAAACATCCTTTAGTTCAGCTCGAATCACAACGTGCACTAGAATCCGTTCCAGCTCGGGTCTCATCTCAAAGATCCTTGCATTCACCAACAACACCTCCCCTATATAAGTTATTAGTCCAAGTCTTGCTCTTCCGTAGAAATTTGAGGCGAAGAGAACAACTCGCAACAAATCCAAATCTTCCAAAAAATCAAGGGAAATGGGGAGAATAGCTCACAAATAATTCAAATCTTCAAAAAAATCAAGTGAAACGAGGAGAATAGCTCACAAAAAATTCAAATCTTCCAAATATCAAACCCAAAAGCTTCGCACACATTACAAATCAAACAGCTTGTACCGAGCGACCCAAACGCTAGACAAGGGCTCACCCTTAATAAGAGAATCAGTGTTTGACTTGTGGGCCGGGCGAGCCGATCTCATGAAAACTGCCTACATACCCGTGGCTCAGATCAGCGAGCTGACTCGGATCGTCGATCTGAGCTCATTCCATCATGCATTCCCGTGTTCTACTCCATAAAACGACTCACCTCTTTGTATTCACTTGAGAACTGAACATCCTTTAGCTCAGCTTGAATCACAACGCGCACTAGAATCCGTTCCAGCTCGGGTCTCATCTCAAAGATCCTTTCATTCACCAACAACACCTCCCCTATATAAGTTATTAGTCCAAGTCTTGCTCTTCCGTAGAAATTTGAGGCGAAGAGAACAACTCTCAAAAATTCCAATTCTTCCAAAAAAATCAAGGGAAACGGGGAGAATAGCTCACAAATAATTCAAATCTTCAAAAATATCAAGTGAAACGAGGAGAATAGCTCACAAAAAATTTAAATCTTCCAAATATCAACCCAAAAGCTTTGCACACATTACAAATCGAACAGCTTGTACCGAGCGACCCAAACGCTAGACAAGGGCTCACCCTTAATAAGAGAATCGATGTTTGACTTGTGGGCCGGGCGAGCCGATCTCATGAAAACTACCTACATACCCATGGCTCGGATCAGCGAGCTGGCTCGGATCGACGAGATAGCTCGGATCGACGATCTGAGATCATTCCATCATGCATTCCCATGTTCTACTCCATAGAATGACTCACCTCTTTGTATTCACTTGAGAACTGAACATCCTTTAGCTCAGCTCGAATCACAACGCGTACTAGAATCCGTTCCAGCTCGGATCTCATCTCAATGATTCTTACATTCACCAACAACACCTCCCCTATATAAGTTATTAGTCCGAGTCTTGCTCCCCCGTAGAAATGCTCGCCAACGCCGAAAGGTCACAAAAAATTTAAATCTCATAAATGACTCAGCTCGACGGGCTGGCTCGGATCGTACATACCCGTGGCTCGGATCGACGAGCTAGCTCGGATCGGCGATCTGAGCTCATTCCATCATGCATTCCCATGTTCTACTCCATAGAATGAGTCACCTCTTTGTATTCACTTGAGAACTGAACATCCTTTAGCTCAGCTCGAATCATAACGCGCACTAGAATCCGTTCCAGCTCGGGTCTCATCTCAGTGATCCTTACATTCACCAACAACACCTCCCCTATATAAGTTATTAGTCCGAGTCTTACTCCCCCGTAGAAATGCTCGCCAACGCCGAAAGGTCACAAAAAATTTAAATCTTGTAAAAGACTCAGCTCGACGGGCTGGCTCGGATCGCCGAGCTGGCTCGGATCGCCGAGCTGGCTCGGATCGCCGAGCTGGCTCGGATCGCCGAGCTGGCTCGGATCGCCGAGCTGGCTCGGATCGCCGAGTTGAGCTCAATCCATCATGCATTCCCGTGTTCTACTCCATGGAATAACTCGCCTATTTGTAATCACTTGAGAATTCAACATCCTTTAGCTCAACTCGAATCACAACGCGCACTAGAATCCGTTCCAGCTCGGGTCTCATCTCAAAGATCCTTCCATCCACCAACACCACCTCCCCTATATAAGTTATTAGTCCAAGTCTTGCTCCCCCGTAGAAATGCTCGCCGACACGGATAGGTCACGAAAACTTTAAATCTCGTAAAAGACTCAGCTCGACAAGCTAGCTCGAATCCGTGAGCTGGCTCGGATCGACGAGCTGAGCTCAATCCATCATGCATTCCCGTGTTCTACTCCATAGAACAACTCACCTATTTGTATTCACTTGAGAACTCAACATCCTTTAGCTCAGCTCGAATCACAATGGGCACTAGAATCCATTCCATCTCGAGTCTCATCTCAAAGATCCTTACATCCACCAACAACACCTCCCCTATATAAGTTATTAGTCCGAGTCTTGCTCCCACGTAGAAATGCTTGCCGACGCCGATAAGTCACAAAAACTTAAAATCTCGTAAAAGGCTCGGATCGCCAAGCGAGCTGGCTCGGATCACCGAGCGAGCTGACTCGAATCGGCGAGCTGGCACGGTTTGCCGAGCGAGCCGGCTCGGTTTTCCAAGCTGGCTGGCTCGGATCGCCGAGCCGGCTCGGCTCAAATCGGATCGGATCCATCATGCATTCCCGTGTTCTACTCCATAAAACAACTTGCCTATTTGTATTCCTTTGAGAACTCAATATCCTTTAGCTTAGCTCTAATCACAATGCGCACTAGAATTTGTTCCAGCTTGGGTCTCATCTCAAAAATCCTCACATCCACCAACAACACCTCCCCTACGAGGATAAGTTATTAGTCCGAGTCTTTCTCCCCCATACAAATGCTTGCCGACGTCGATAGGTCGCAAAAAATTTAAATCTCGTAAAAGGCTCAACTTGACGAGCTGGCTCGGATCGTCGAGCTGGCTCAGATCGACAAGCTGGATCGGATCAACGAGCTGGCTCGGATCCGCGAGATGAGCTCAATCCATCATGCATTCCTGAGTTCTACTCCATAGAACAACTCGCCTATTCATATTCACTTGAGAACTCAACATCCTTAAGCTCAGCTCGAATCGTCTATGCACGAACCCATGCATAGCATTCAGGTATCAAATGGCATATCCAAAAATATCCGTAGAGAGCTAGCAAATCAATCATAGGCAGCATTGGCATAGATCGAGGTGAACATCATTTGATGCGATTTGACTAGTTACCATTGGGATGCCTTCGTGGCAATAGGGCCGACTTGAAACAAACCAACACAGCTTGATGTGATAGGGGTCATTTCATAATGACTGTTGGATGACTTTGTGGTGGTATGGCTAACTTACAATGGATGGGTGTAGTGTTGATGTGACAAGATCACCTCATACTAGAAATAGAGCTAACACGTCGACTGACTTGAACTGACATGTAAGGGACTCGATCCGAGGTGTAACAAAGGAGTTGTTTGGTGCACTCAGGAGTAGGGTCATGTCAGGGACTTGATTCGAGGAGCATTCATGGGGTTGTGCGACAAGTTGTTAATAGTTTTGGCCTGGGTAAGGTTTAGAGTCAAGTCGAGGTGTCATTCGAGCTGCATGAAGTAGCATGGACTGCTTTGTGCAGAGTGGCATTGGATCTTGTTGGGGACTCGATCCGAGGTGAAATCAACTAGGTATTGGAATGGGAAGTTGGGGACTTTTCCATGGGAGACTTGGAACATGTGCGAGATGGTGGCGTAATGAGCTAGTTCAGAACTATGTTGGACTATGAGATGCATTGGTTGCATGTACGTAGGAGGTCTTCATGACATTGGCTCGTGCAAGCCACAAGTCCTAATCTGGATGCAAGTTCACATCTTGAGGACAACTCATTAGTGGAGAAGTTCTCAAACTCAATTCTTGAGAGGTGTCTTGCTAGCTCAAATCGGTGAGTTGGCTCAGATCGGCTAGCTCAATCAGATTGGCGAGCTGGCTCCGATTGACGAGTTGGGCTCATCTCAGAGGTCGTTACATCCGTAAACAATACCTATCCCGTTATGACCCTAGAGATCTGGGTTACTTTGCCGACTCTAGTGATCCGGTGATCCAAGTCAATCCGGCGAATTGAGTCGATCCGGTGACCCGAGTTGTTCTGGTGATCTAAATTACTTATGTGACTGGAGTAATTCAAGTTGGGGGACTTGACAACTTGGCATGCTGAGCCGAATTCATTGATGAGTTGGCATACTCGTCAGCATAGGTATAGGAATGGGAAGTCATGGACTTTTCCATGAGAGACTTGGAATGAGTTAGCCTAGCTCACTTGTGAGTGGGGTCAAAAGTCACATTTGTTGACCTGAGTTGATCTCGCGACCTGAGCTGATTTGGCTGGCGGCCTGAGTTGGTGTGGTGACCCAAGTTGATCTGGCTAGCGACCTGAGTTGATCCAGCGATCCGACTTCATCCGTCGACCTGACCGAGTTGGTCAGGTGATCTGGTGACCCGACCTGACCTGGTTGGTGAGTCGAGTTGATGTGGCGACCCGAGTTGATCTGGCTGGCGACCCAAAATGATCCCGTGACCTGACCCGATCTGAAGACCTGACCCGACCCAACCCGAGTTGGTCTGGCAATCTGGTGACCCGAGTTGTTCTGGTTGGCGACTCGAGTCGATATGTTGACCCAAGTTGATCCGGTGACCCGACCCAATCCGGAGACCTGACCCGACCAAACTTGACCTAACTTTAGTTAGTCAGGTGATTTGGCGACCCAATATGATCTATATGGATACCTGAGTCGATGTAGGGACCCGAGTAGATTTGGCTGGCGGCCCGAGTCGATCTGACAACCCGTCCTAATCTGGAGACCCGAGTCGATCCGACGACTCGAGTTGATTCGGCAACCCGAGTGGATTTGACGACCTGTGTCGATCTGGTGACCCGAGTTGTTCTGGCGATCTGAGTTACTTATGCAACTCGAGTGATCTGAGCTGGTGGACTTGACAGCTTGGCATATTGGATCGAGGTGATCCAAGATTGAATGAGTTAGCACAGATCGAGGTGAACATCATTTGATGTGATTTAACTTGCGATCTGACTGGTTATCATTGGGATGCCTTCGTGGCAATAGGGCCGACTTGAAATAGAGATCTGAGTCGATCTGACGACTCCAGTGATTCGAGTCGATCTGGCAAGTCTAGCGATCCAAGTTGGCTAGGCAACTTCGTCAATCTAAGTTAGTCAGGTGATCTTGCGACCTGAGTTGATCTGGATGGTGACCCGAGTTGATCCGACTGGCAACCCAAGTTGTTTTGGGGACTCGAGTCGATCCAGAAACCCGAGTTGACTCGGCGATGCGAGTCGATCCAATGATCCGAATTACTTATGCGACTGGAGTAATTCAAGTTGGGGGACTTGACAGCTTGGCATGCTAAGGCGACTTCATTGATGAGTTGGCATACTTGTCAGCATTACTATTGTGCATATTAGATTGAGGTGATCCAAGTTTGAATGAGTTGGCATGGATCGAGGTGGACATCATTTGATGCAGTCTGACTAGTTATTGTTAGACGCAGTGTTGAAATGACCCGGGGTCATTTCATATAACCGCTGGGAGGCTTTCGTGGTAGTAGGGCAAGACCTGCGATGAGAACTTAACAAGGTCGCTGGCGGGGTCGAAACTCGTAGGAAAAAATGGATAAAGGAGGCTCTATACAAGGAAAAGAACAAAATTTTCAAGTTATAAAAAACTTAAATCACTAGAGCCATCCATGGAGTCACGCCTAGCTCGTTGGCGACGGGATCCCGGTGAGCTCGCTCACGAGCAAGATCTCGGACAGGATCCGGTCGAGCTCGTTGGCGATCCTCAGGGCGGGGTCAAAAGTCCTAAAAAAATAGACAAAGGAGGCTTCGTACAATGAAAAGAATGAAAAAACTAGAGTTGAAAAAGAAAACCACTCGTGCCATTCATGGAGTCACACCCAACTTAGTGACCCAAATTGATCGGGTGACCCGACCTAACCCGAGTTGGTTAGGTGATGTGGTGACCCGAGCTGATCTGGCTGACGACCCGAGTCGATGTGGCGACCTGAGTTGATCTGGTTGGCGACAAGAATTGATCTGGCAACCCGACCCGATCTAGAGAACTGACCCAACCCGATCTAGAGACCTGACCCAACCCGACCCGACCCAACTTGGCCTGGCAATCTGGTGACCCGAGTTGATCTGGTTGGTGACCCGAGTCAATTTGTTGACCTGAGTTGATCAGGCTGGCATACTTAGTTGACTTCATTGATGAGTTTGCATACTCGTTAGTATTACTATTATGCATATTAGATTGAGGCGATCCAAGTTTGAATGAGTTAGCCTAGCTCGCTTGCGAGTGGGGTCAAAACTCAAATTTGTTAACCCGAGTTGATCTGGCTGGTGACCCGAGTTGATTTGGTGACCCGAGCTGATTTGGCTGGCGACCTAAGTCGATGTGATGATCTGAGTTGATCTGGCTGGCGACCTGAGTTGATCTGGCGATCTGACTTCATCCGTCGACCTGACTCGAGTTGGTCAGGTGATCTAATGACCTGAGCTGATCTGGTTGGCGAGTCGAGTCGAGTCGATGTAGCAACTCGAGTTGATCTGGCTGGCGAGCTGAAATGATCCCGCGACTTGACCCAATCTGGAGACCTTACCCGACCTGACCTGAGTTGGTCTGGCGACCCAAGTTGATCTGGTTGGTGACTCGAGTCGATGTGTTGACCCGAGTTGATCTGGCTGGAGACCCAATTTGATCTGGTGACCCGACTCGATCCAGAGACCCGACCTAACCTAAGTTAGTCAGGTGATTTGGTGACCTGATTTGATCTATCTGGATACCCGAATCGATCCGATGAACCGAGTCGATCGGACGACCCATCCTGATCTGGAGACCTGAGTCGATCCGGTGACCTGCGTCAATACGGTGACCCGAGTCGATTCGAGGACTCGAGTCGATCCGGTGACCCGAGTCGATCTGGCGACCCGAGTCGATCTGATGACTCGAGTTAATTAGGTGACCCAAGTTGTTTTGGCAATACGAGTTACTTATGCGACTCGAGTGATCCGAGCTAGCAAACTAGACAGCTTGGCATATTGGAATGTGTTAACAACATAAGCTGATGTGTTGACCCGAGTTGATCATGTTAGTGACCCGAGTTGATCTAATTAGCGACCTGAGTTGATCCGGTGACCCGACCTGATCAGGAGACCTAACCCAACCTGACCTAAGTTAGTTAGGTGATTTGGTGACCCGAGCTGATCTATCTGGATACTCGAGTTGATGTGGCAACCTAAGTTGATCTGGCTGGTGACCCGAATTAATCTGGTGACCCGACCTGACCTGAGTTGGTTAGGTGATGTGGCAACCTGAGCTGATCTAGGTGATGACCCAAGTCGATGTGGTGACTTGAGTTAATCTAGCTAGCAACCCGAGTTGATCCAGCGACCTATCGCGATCTAGAGACCCGAGTCAAGCCGGCAACCCGAGTCGACCTAACGACCTGAGTGATCTAAGTTTATTATGGTAGTTGGAGTTACTTATGCGACTCGACTGATCTAAGTTGGAGGACTTGACAACTTGGCATACTGAGATGACTTCATTGATGAGTTTGCATACTCATCAGCATTACTATTGTGCATATTGGATGTGGTGACCTGAGTTGATCTGGCTAGGGACCTGATCTGGCTGGTGACCTAAGTCGATGTGGTGACCTAAGTTGATCTAGCTCAGGACCCGACTTGATCTGGTGACCCGACTTGATCTAGAGACCCCACCTGAGTTGAGTTCATCGAGCGATCTAGGGATCCAAGATGATCTAGCTGACTACCTGAGTCGATGTGGTGTCCCGAGTCGATCTGGCAACTCGAGTTGATCTGGCTGGCGACCCAAGTTGGCTAGGTGATGTGGCAACCTGAGTCAATGTGGCGATCAAGGCTGATTTGGTTGGCGACCTAAGTTGGTCAGGTGATCTGGTGACCAGAGCTGATCTAGCGACCCGAGTTGATCTAGTTGGCGACCCATGTGATGACCTAAGTTGATTTGGCTAGCGACACGAGTTGATCAAGTGACCCGTCCCGATCCAAAGACCTGAGTCGATTCGGCTATGTCAACCCAGCAACCTGAGTTGACTTGATGACCCGAGTCGACCCCGTGACCTGAGTCGACCTAGTGACCCGAGTCACTATGGTGACCTAATTTATTATGGCTATCTGAGTTACTTATGCGACTCGAGTGATCTAAGTTGGGGGACTTGACATACTGAGATGACTTCATTGATGTGTTTGCATACTCATCAACATTACTATTGTGCATATTAGATTTATGCGATCCAAGTTTAAATGAGTTGGCCTAGCTTGATCGTGAGCGAGGTCAAAAGTTGTAAAAAAAATAGACAAAGGAGGCTCCCTACGACAAAAAGAATGAAAAAACCAGAGTTAAAAAAAAATCACTCAGGCCATACATGGAGTCACGCCCTTCTTATTGTCGAGCTAGAAGCGGAGACTTGACTATGATAATACTTGAAGAGGAGTATGGGTCAATCATTCAAAAAGTGGACAGACTCACTGGAGATCTAAGTAGGTCAGGCTATCTAGTGACCTGACCTAATCTGGCTGGTGACCCGAGTCGATGTGGTGACCTGAGTTGATCTGGCTCGGGACCCGACTTGATCTGGTGACTCGACTCGATCTAGAGACCCCACCCGACCTGAGTTCATCGGGCGATCTGGTGATCTGAGATGATCTAGCTAACTACCTGAGTCGATGTCGTGTCCTGAGTTGATCTGGCGAACCGAGTTGGCCAGGTGATGTGGTGACCCAAGCTGATCTGGCTGGCGACCCGAGTCGGTTAGGTGATTTGGCGACCAGAGCAGATTTGGCTAGTGACCCAAGCTGATCTGGTGACCTGAGTTGATCTAATTGGTGACTCATGTGGTGACCCGAGTTGATCAAGTGACCTGTCCTGATCTAGAGACCCGAGTCGATCCAATAACCTGAGTTGACCCGGCGACCCGAGTCAACTTGACGACCCGAGTCAACCCAGCGACCTGCGTCGACCTAGTGACCCGCGTCGACCCAGTGACTCGCGTCGACCCAGTGACCCGTGTCGACCCAGTGACCCGTGTCAAACTGGCGACCCATGTCGAACCGGTGACTCGTGTTGACCTGACAACCCGCATCGACCTGGTGACCCAAGTCAACCCAAGTCGACTCGAGGCCCGAGTTGATCTGGCAACCCAAGTCGACCCGAGTCGACCCGATAACCTGAGTCAACCGAGTCACCTGAGTTGATCTGGCTGGTGACCCGAGTTGGCCAAGTAATGTGGCGACCTGAGTCAATGTGGTGACCCAAGCTGATCTGGCGACCACAGCTGATCTGGCTGGTGACCCAAGCTGATCTGGCGATCCGAGTTGATCTAGTTGGGGACCAGTGTGGTGACCTGAGTTGATCTCGCTAGCTACCTAACTTGATCTAGTTGGTGACCCGTGTGGTGACCGAGTCGACCCAGTGACCTGAGTCAATCGGTTGACCCAGTGACCTGAGTCAACTGAGTCAACCCGATGACAAGAGTCAATCGAGTCGACATGGTGACCTGAGATGACCGAGTCAGTCAGGTGATTGAGTCGACCCAGTGACCTGAATCGATTGAGTCGACCCGAGTCGACCAGGAGACCTTAGTAGACTAGGTCGACCCGTGTCAACCCAAGTCAACTTGAGGCCTGAGTCGATCCAGCAACCCAAGTCGACTCGGTGACCCGAGTCGACCCAGTGACCCAAGTCGACCTGATGACCTGAGTCAACCGAGTCGACCCGGTGACCCGAGTTGACCGAGTCGACCCAATGACCCGAGTCAATCGAGTCGACCCGAGTCGACCCAGCGACTGGGGTTTCTGTGGTGACCTAATTTATTATGGCAGTTGGAGTTACTCATTGGCGACCAGAGCTGATCTAGCAACCCGAGTTGATCTAGTTGGCGACCTAACCTGATCTAGCTGGCGAACTAATTTTGTCAGGTGATTTGGCGACAAGAGTTGATTTGGCTGGTGACCCAAGCTGATATGGTGACCTGAGTAAATCTAGTTGGGGACCCGTGTGGTGACTTGAGTTGATCTCGCTAGAAACTTGAGTTGATCCAATGACCCCTCCTGATCTAGAGGCCCGAGTCAACCCGAGTTGACCCGGTGACCCGAGTCACTCGAGTCGACCCGAGTCAATCGAGTCGACCCAGTGACTTGAGTCAACCGAGTCGACCCAGTGACCCGAATCAACCGAGTCGGTCAAGTGACTGAGTCGACCCGGTGACCTGAGTCGACTGAGTTGACCCAGTCGACCTGGTGACCTGAGTCGACAGAGTTGACCCAGTGACCTGAGTCAACTGAGTCGACCTGGTGACCCGAGTCAACTAAGTCGACCTAAGTCAGTCAGGTGATTAAGTCGACCCGAGTTGACCAAGTGACCCGAGTCAACCGAATCGACCGAGTGACCTGAGTCAACTGAGTCGACCCGATGACCCGAGTCAACTGAGTCGACCTGAGTCAACCGAGTCGACCGAGTCAACGTGGTGACCCGAGTCAACTGAGTCGGTCAGGTGACTAAGTCGACCCGAGTCAACCAGAGTCGACTGAGTCAACCTAGTGACCTGAATCAATTGAGTCGACCCGGTGACCTGAGTTGACTAGGTCGACCCGTGTCAACCCAAGTCGACTCGAGGCTTGAGTCAATCCAGCAACCCAAGTCGACTCGGTGACCCGAGTCGACCCAGTGACCCGATGACCCGAGTCGACCCGGTGACCCGAGTTGACCGAGTCGACCCAATGACCCGAGTCAACTGAGTCGACCCGGTGACCTGAGTCAACCAAGTCGACCCAGCGACCGGGGTTTTTATGGTGGCCTAATTTATTATGGTAGTCAGAGTTACTCACTGGCGACTAGAGCTGATCTAGCACCCCGAGTTGATCTAGTTAGCGACCTAACCTGATCTGGCTGGTGAACTAATTTTGTCAGGTGATCTGGCGATAAGAGCTGATCTGGTTGGTGACCCAAGCTGATATGGTGACTCGAGTAAATCTAGTTGCCGACCCATGTGGTGACCTGAGTTGATCTCGCTAGCGACTTGAGTTGATCCAATGACCCGTCTCGATCTAGAGGCTCGAGTCGAGCCAGCAACCCAAGTCGAGCTAGCAACCCGAGTCAACCGAGTCGACCTGATGACCTGAGCCAACCGAGTCGACTCGGTGACCCGGTGACCTGAATCAACCGAGTCGACCCGGTGACCAGAGTCGACTAAGTCGACCCAGTCGACCTGAGTCAACCGAGTCGACCCAGTGACCTGAGTCGACCCGATGACCCGAGCCAACCGAGTCGACCTAGTGACCCGGTGACCCGAATCAACCGAGTCGACCCGGTGACTAGAGTTGACTAAGTCGACCCAGTCGACCTGAGTCAACCGAGTCGACCCAGTGACCCGAGTCGACCCGATGACCCGAGCCAACCGAGTCGACCAGTGACCCGGTGACCCGAATCAACCAAGTCGACCCGGTGACCAGAGTCGACTGAGTCGACTCGGTGACCCGAGTCAACCGAGTCGATAGAGTTAACCCAGTGACCCGAGTCAACCGTGTCAACCCAATGACCTGAGTTGACATGGTGACCTGAGTCAACCAAGTTGACCTAAGTCAGTAAGGTGACTGAGTCGACCCGAGTCGACTCGGTGACCTGAGTCAACTGAGTCGACCTGGTGACCTAAGTCAACTAAGTCGACCCGGTGACCTGAGTTGACCCAGTGACATGAGTCAACCGAGTCGACCCGATGACTTGAGTCAACCGAGTCGACCCTGTGACCTGAGTCAACCGAGTCGACCCAGCGACCTGAGTCACTGTGGTGACCCAATTTATTATGGCAGTCGAAGTTACTGGCTGGCGACCCGAGTTGATCTAGTTGGTGACATAAGCTGATCTGGCTGGTGACCTAATTTTGTTAGGTGATCTGGTGACCAGAGCTGATCTAGCTGGTGACCCAAGCTGATCTGGCGACCTGAGTTGATCTAGTTGGCGACCCGTGTGGTGACCTGAGTTGATCTAGTTGGCGACCCGTGTGGTGACCTGAGTTGATCTCGCTAGCGACTTGAGTTGACCAAGTGACTCATCCCGATTTAGAGGCCTAAGTCGATCCGGCAACCCAAGTCAACCCGGTGACTTGAGTCAACCGCGTCGACCGAGTCAACCTAGTGACCCGAGTCGATCGAGTCGACTCGATGACCTGAGTCAACTGAGTTGACCCGATGACCTGAGTCAATTGAGTCGACCTGGTGACCCAAGTCAACCGAGTCGACCTAAGTCGACCCGGTGACTTGAGTCAACCGAGTCAACCCGGTGACCTGAGTCAACTGAGTCGACCGAGTTGACCTAGTGACCTAAGTCAACCAAGTCGACCCAGTGACCCGACTCGACCGAGTCGACCCAGCGACCCGAGTCGCTGTGGTGACCCAATTTATTATGGCAGTCAAAGTTATTGGCTAGCGACCAGAGTTGATCTAGCGACCTGAATTGATCTAGTTGGCAACCTAAGCTGATCTGGTTGTCGACCTAATTTTGTGAGGTGATCTAGTGACCAGAGCTAATTTGGCTGTCGACCTAATTTTGTGAGGTGATCTAGCAACCAGAGCTGATCTGGCTGGTGACCCAATCTGATCTGGCGACTCGAGTTGATCTAGTTGGCGACCTGTGTGGTGACCTGAGTTGATCTCGCTAGCGACTTGTGTTGATCTAGTGACCCATCCTGATCTAGAGGCTTGAGTTGATCCAACAACCCAAGTCGATCCGAGTCGACCGAGTCGACTCGATCATCCGAGTCAACCGAGTTGACCCGGTGACCCGAGTCGACCCGGTGACCTGAGTCAATCGAGTCGACCCGGTGACCTGAGTCAACTGAGTCAACCCAGTGACCTGAGTCAACCGAGTCGACCCGAGTCAACTGAGTTGACGCGGTGACCCGAGTCAACCAAGTCGATCGATTCAACCCGGTGATCCGAGTCGACCTGAGTCGACCGAGTCGGTTAGGTGACTGAGTCGACCCGATGACCTAAGTTGACCGAGTCGACCCAGTGACCTGACTCAATTGAGTCGACCCAGTGACCCGAGTCAACTGAGTCGACCCAATGACTCGAGTCAACCGAGTCGACCTGGTGACCCAAGTCAACTGAGTCGACCGAGTTGACCCGATGACCCGAGTCAACTGAGTCGACCCAGTGACCCAAGTCGCTGTGGTGACCTAATTTATTATGGCAGTTAAAGTTACTAGCTGGCGACCAGAGCTGAGCTGGCAACCTGAATTGATCTAGTGGGTGACCTAAGCTGATCTGGCTAGTGACCTAATTTTGTCAGGTCATCTGGAGACCAGAGCTGATCTGGCTGGTGACCCAAGTTGATCTGGTGACTCAAGTTGATCTAGTTGGCGACCCGTGTGGTGACCTGAGTTGATCTTGCTAGCGATTTGAGTTGATCCAGTGACCCGTCCTGATCCAGAGGCCTGAGTCAATCCGGCAACCCAAGTCGACTCGGTGACCCGAGTCTATCGAGTTGACCGAGTGACCTGAGTCAACCGAGTCGACTCGATGACCCGAGTCAACCGAGTCGACTCGATGACCCGAGTCAACCGAGTCGACTGAGTCGACGTGGTGTCCCGAGTCGGTCAGGTGACCGAGTCGACCCGAGTAAACCAGAGTCGACTGAGTTGACCTAGTGACCTGAATCAATTGAGTCAACCTAGTGACCTGAGTCGACTAGGTCGACCCGTGTCAACCCAAGTCGACTCGAGGCCTAAGTTGATTCGGCAACCCAAGTCGACTCGGTGACCCACGTCGACCGAGTCGACCCAGTGACCCGAGTTGACCCGATGACCCGAGTTGACCCGGTGACCCGAGTTGATCAAGTTGACTGAGTTGACTGAGTCGACCCAGCGACCAGGGTTTTTGTGGTGACCCAATTTATTATGGCAGTCGGAGTTACTCACTGGCGACCAGAGCTAATCTAGCGACCTGAGTTGATCTAATTGGTGACCTAACCTGATCTGGTTGGTGAACTAATTTTGTCAGGTGATCTGGTGACAAGAGCTGATCTGGTTGGTGACCCAAGCTGATATGGCGACCTGAGTAAATCTAGTTGGTGATCCGTGTGGTGACCTGAGTTGATCTCGCTAGCGACTTGAGTTGATCCAGTGACCCATCCCGATCCAGAGGCCCGAGTCGAGCCGGCAACCCAACTCGACCTGAGTCAATCGAGTCGACTCGAGTCCACCGAGTCGACCCAGTGACCCGAGTCAACCTGGTCAACTCGATGACCCGAGCCAACCGAGTCGACCCAGTGACCCGGTGACTCGAATCAACTGAGTCGACCCGGTGACCAGAGTTGACTAAGTCGACCCAGCTGACTTGGTGACCTGAGTCGACAGAGTTGACCTAGTGACCTGAGTCAACCGTGTTGACCTGATGACCTAAGTTGACCTGGTGACCCAAGTCAACCAAGTCTACCTAAGTTAGTAAGGTGACTGAGTTGACCCGAGTCGACCTAGTGACCTGAGTCAACCGAGTCGACCTGGTGACTCGAGTCGACCCAGTGACATGAGTCAACTGAGTCGACCCAATGACCTGAGTCAACTGAGTCAACCGAGTCGACCCTATGACCTGAGTCAACCAAGTTGACCTAGCGACCCGAGTCACTATGGTGACCCAATTTATTATGGCAGTCAAAGTTATTGGCTGGCGACCTGAGTTGATCTAGTTGGTGACATAAGCTGATATGGCGACCAGAGCTGATCTAGCTGGTGACCCAAGCTAATCTGGTGACCCAAGTTGATCTAGTTGGCGACCCATGTGGTGACCTGAGTTGATCTCGCTAGTAACTTGAGTTGACCCGATGATCCATCTTGATCTAGAGGCCCGAGTCGATCCGGCAACCCAAGTCGACCTGGTGACCTGAGTCAACCGCGTCGACCGACTCGACCCAGTGACCTGAGTCAACTAAGTTGACCTGATGACTTGAGTCAACTGAGTTGACCCAATGACCGGAGTCAACTGAGTTGACCCGATGACCTGAGTCAACTGAGTTAACACGATGACTCGAGGCAACCAAGTCGACCCAAGTCGACCGAGTCAGTCAGGTGACTGAGTCGACCTAAGTCGACCTAGTGACCTGAGTCGACCGAGTCAACCCGGTGACTCGAGTCAACAGAGTCGACCGAGTCGACCCAGTGACCCGTGTCAACCGAGTTGACCTGGTGACCCGAGTCGATCGAGTCGACCCAGCGACCTGAGTCACTATGGTGACCTAATTTATTATGGCAGTCAGAGTTACTGGCTGGTGACTAGAGCTGATCTGGTGACCTGAATTGATCTAGTTGGCAACCTAAGCTGATTTGGCTGTCGACCTAATTTTGTGAGGTGATCTGGCGACCAGAGCTGATCTGGCTAGTGACCCAATCTGATTTGGTGACCTGAGTTGATCTAGTTGGTGACCCGTGTGGTGACCTGAGTTGATCTCACTAGCGACTTGTGTTGATCTAGTGACCCATCCCAATCTAGAGGCCTGAGTCGATCCGGCAACCCAAGTCGATTCGAGTTGACTCGGTGACCCGAGTCAACCGAGTCGACCCAGTGACCTGAGTCAATTGAGTCAACCCAGTGACCTGAGTCAACCGAGTCGACCCGATGACCCGAGTCAACCGAGTCAACCCGATGACCCGAGTCAACCGAGTCGACGCAGTGACCTGAGTCAACCAAGTCGATGCGGTGACCCAAGTCAACCGAGTCGACCCGGTGACCTGAGTCAACCGAGTTGACCTGAGTCAACCCGACGACCTGAGTCGACCCGATGACCCGACTCGATCGAGTCGACCTGGTGACCTGACTCGACCGAGTCGACCCAATGACCCGAGTCAACCGAGTCGACCCGGTGACCCGAGTCAACTGAGTCGACCGAGTTCACCCGGTGACCTGAGTCAATTGAGTCGACCCAGTGACCCAAGTTGCTAGTGACCTAATTTTGTTAGGTGATCTGGAGACCAGAGTTGATCTGGTTGGTGACCCAAGCTAATCTGGCGACCAGAGTTGATCTAGTTGGTGACCCGTGTGGTGACCTAAGTTGATCTTGCTAGCAACTTGAGTTGATCCAGTAACCCATCCTGATCCAGAGGCCTGAGTCGATCTGGTAACCCAAGTCGACCTGAGTCGACCTGGTGACCCGACTCAACCGAGTCGACCCGATGACCCGAATCAACCAAGTCGACCTGATGACCCGAGTCAACCAAGTCGACCTTGTGACCCGAGTCAACCAAGTCGACCCGAGTCAGTCAGGTGACTGAGTCAACCCGGTGACCTGAGTCGATTAAGTCAACGGAGTCCACCCAATGACCTGAGTCAACTGAGTCGATCGTGTCAACCCAGTAACCTAAGTCAACCCGGTGAATCGAGTCAACTGAGTCGATCGAGTCGACCCGGTGACCTGAGTCAACTGAGTCGACCTGAGTCGACTGAGTCAACCCAGTTACCTGAGTCACTGTGGTGACCTAATTTATTATGGTAGTCAGAGTTACTGGCTGGTGACCTAAGCTAATCTGGCTGGTGACTTAAGTTTGTCAGGTGATCTAGCGACCAGAGTTGATCTGGTTGGTGACCCAAGCTGATCTGGCGATGTGAGTTGATCTAGTTGGCGACCCGTGTGGTGACCTGAGTTGATCTCGCTAGCGACTTGAGTTGATCCAGTGACCCGTACTGATCCAGAGGCCCGAGTCGATCTGACAACCCAAGTCGACCCGGTGACCCGAGTCAACTTGGTGACTCGAGTCGATCCGATGACCTGAGTCAACTGAGTCATCCCGAGTCGACCGAGTCAGTCAGGTGACTGAGTCGACCCGGTGACCTGAGTCAACCAAGTCGACCTGGTGACCCAAGTCCATCGAGTCGACCGAGTCGACCCAGTGACCTGATTCAACCAAGTCGACCTGGTGACCCGAGTCAACCGAGTCGACCTGGTGACCCGAGTCGCTGTGGTGACCCAATTTATTATGGCAGTCAAAGTTTTTGGCTGGCAACCAGAGCTGATCTGGCGACCTGAGTTGATCTAGTTAGCGACCTAAGCTGATCTAGTTGGCGACCTAAGATGAAATGGTTGGTGACCCAGGCTGATCTAGTTAGTGACCTGATTTTGTCAGGTGATCTAGCGACTAGAGCTGATCTAGCTGGTGACCCAAGCTGATCTAGTGACCCGAGTTGATCTAGTTGGTTACCTGTGTGGTGACCTGAGCTGATCTCGCTAGCAACTTGAGTTGATCTAGTGACCCGTGCAATCTAGAGGCCCGAGTAGATCCGACAACCCAAGTCGACTTGAGTCGACCTGAGTCAACCGAGTCAGCTGAGTCGACCTAAGTCACCCTAGTCGACCCGGTGATCCAAGTCAACTGAGTTGACTCAAGTTGACTGCGTCGACCCGAGTCGACCGGGTCGGTCAGGTGACTGACTCGACCTGAGTCGATTTGGCTACCTGAGTCAACTCGGTGACCCGAGTCGATCGAGTCGACCGAGTCGACCAAGTCCACCCAGTGACCTGAGTCACCTTAGTCGACCGAGCGACCAGAGTCGTTGTAGTGACCTAATTTATTATGGCAGTATGAGTTACCGACTAGCGAGCAGAGTTGATCTAGCCACCCGAGATGATCTAGTTTGCGACCTGAGTTGATCTAGTTGGTGACCCGAGTTGATCTGCCTGTTGACCTAATTTTGTCAAGTGATCTAGCGACCAGAGCTGATCAAGCCGAGCGGAACCGAACCGGTCGAGCTCTCCGGGGAGCGGCGGGGCGGGATCGGCGCCGAGCTCGCTCCCGGGCGGGGTCGAAACTCGCGGAAAAAAAATGAACAAAGGAGGCCCCGTACGAGGATAAGAACGAAAAAACCAGAGTTAAATTAAAAAAAAAAAAAAAAAAAAAAAAAAAATTACTTTCGGGTCATACGTGTAGCCACGCCCAGCTCGCCCGCGGACGGGATCCCCATCGAGCTCGTCGAGCCGAGCGGCGCTCGCGGGCGGGGTCCGATCCGAGCGGAACCGAACCGGTCGAGCTCTCCGGGGAGCGGCGGGGCGGGATCGGCGCCGAGCTCGCTCCGGGGCGGGGTCGAAACTCGCGGAAAAAAAATGAACAAAGGAGGCTCCGTACGAGGATAAGAACGAAAAAACCAGAGTTAAAAAAAAAAAAAAAAAAAAAAAAAATACATTCGCGTCATACGTGTAGCCACGCCCAGCTCGCCCGCGGACGGGATCCCCATCGAGCTCGTCGAGCCGAGCGGCGCTCGCGGGCGGGGTCCGATCCGAGCGGAACCGAACCGGTCGAGCTCTCCGGGGAGCGGCGGGGCGGGATCGGCGCCGAGCTCGCTCCCGGGCGGGGTCGAAACTCGCGGAAAAAAAATGAACAAAGGAGGCTCCGTACGAGGATAAGAACGAAAAAACCAGAGTTTAAAAAAAAATTAAAAAAAAAAAATTACATTCGGGTCATACGTGTAGCCACGCCCAGCTCGCCCGCGGACGGGATCCCCATCGAGCTCGTCGAGCCGAGCGGCGCTCGCGGGCGGGGTCCGATCCGAGCGGAACCGAACCGGTCGAGCTCTCCGGGGAGCGGCGAGGCGGGATCGGCGCCGAGCTCGCTCCCGGGCGGGGTCGAAACTCGCGGAAAAAAAATGAACAAAGGAGGCTCCGTACGAGGATAAGAACGAAAAAACCAGAGTTAAAAAAAAAAAAAAAAAAAAAAAAAATTACATTCGGGTCATACGTGTAGCCACGCCCAGCTCGCCCGCGGACGGGATCCCATTCGAGCTCGTCGAGCCGAGCGGCGCTCGCGGGCGGGGTCCGATCCGAGCGGAACCGAACCGGTCGAGCTCTCCGGGGAGCGGCGGGGCAGGATCGGCGCCGAGCTCGCTCCCGGGCGGGGTCGAAACTCGCGGAAAAAAAATGAACAAAGGAGGCTCCGTACGAGGATAAGAACGAAAAAACCAGAGTTAAAAAAAAAAAAAAAAAAAAAATTACATTCGGGTCATACGTGTAGCCACGCCCAGCTCGCCCGCGGACGGGATCCCCATCGAGCTCGTCGAGCCGAGCGGCGCTCGCGGGCGGGGTCCGATCCGAGCGGAACCGAACCGGTCGAGATCTCCGGGGAGCGGCGGGGCGGGATCGGCGCCGAGCTCGCTCCCGGGCGGGGTCGAAACTCGCGGAAAAAAAATGAACAAAGGAGGCTCCGTACGAGGATAAGAACGAAAAAACCAGAGTTTTAAAAAAAAAAAAAAAAAAAAATTACATTCGGGTCATACGTGTAGCCACGCCCAGCTCGCCCGCGGACGGGATCCCCATCGAGCTCGTCGAGCCGAGCGGCGCTCGCGGGCGGGGTCCGATCCGAGCGGAACCGAACCGGTCGAGCTCTCCGGGGAGCGGCGGGGCGGGATCGGCGCCGAGCTCGCTCCCGGGCGGGGTCGAAACTCGCGGGAAAAAAATGAACAAAGGAGGCTCCGTACGAGGATAAGAACGAAAAAACCAGAGTTAAAAAAAAAAAAAAAAAAAAAAAAAAAAATTACATTCGGGTCATACGTGTAGCCACGCCCAGCTCGCCCGCGGACGGGATCCCCATCGAGCTCGTCGAGCCGAGCGGCGCTCGCGGGCGGGGTCCGATCGGAGCGGAACCGAACCGGTCGAGCTCTCCGGGGAGCGGCGGGGCGGGATCGGCGCCGAGCTCGCTCCCGGGCGGGGTCGAAACTCGCGGAAAAAAAATGAACAAAGGAGGCTCCGTACGAGGATAAGAACGAAAAAACCAGAGTTAAAAAAAAATAAAAATAAAAAAATTACATTCGGGTCATACGTGTAGCCACGCCCAGCTCGCCCGCGGACGGGATCCCCATCGAGCTCGTCGAGCCGAGC
Source organism: Chamaecyparis obtusa (assembly GCA_027943335.1). Taxonomy (NCBI): domain Eukaryota; kingdom Viridiplantae; phylum Streptophyta; class Pinopsida; order Cupressales; family Cupressaceae; genus Chamaecyparis; species Chamaecyparis obtusa. Next base: position 20,447 of record BSBK01013079.1, read on the forward strand.
GGCGCTCGCGGGCGGGGTCCGATCCGAGCGGAACCGAACCGGTCGAGCTCTCCGGGGAGCGGCGGGGCGGGATCGGCGCCGAGCTCGCTCCCGGGCGGGGTCGAAACTCGCGGAAAAAAAATGAACAAAGGAGGCCCCGTACGAGGATAAGAACGAAAAAACCAGAGTTAAAAAAAAAAAAAAAAAAAAAAAAAAAAAAAAAAAAAACTTTCGGGTCATAAGTGTAGCCACGCCCAGCTCGCCCGCGGACGGGATCCCCATCGAGCTCGTCGAGCCGAGCGGCGCTCGCGGGCGGGGTCCGATCCGAGCGGAACCGAACCGGTCGAGCTCTCCGGGGAGCGGCGGGGCGGGATCGGCGCCGAGCTCGCTCCGGGGCGGGGTCGAAACTCGCGGAAAAAAAATGAACAAAGGAGGCTCCGTACGAGGATAAGAACGAAAAAACCAGAGTTTTAAAAAAAAAAAAAAAAAAAATTACATTCGGGTCATACGTGTAGCCACGCCCAGCTCGCCCGCGGACGGGATCCCCATCGAGCTCGTCGAGCCGAGCGGCGCTCGCGGGCGGGGTCCGATCCGAGCGGAACCGAACCGGTCGAGCTCTCCGGGGAGCGGCGGGGCGGGATCGGCGCCGAGCTCGCTCCCGGGCGGGGTCGAAACTCGCGGAAAAAAAATGAACAAAGGAGGCTCCGTACGAGGATAAGAACGAAAAAACCAGAGTTAAAAAAAAAAAAAAAAAAAAAATTACATTCGGGTCATACGTGTAGCCACGCCCAGCTCGCCCGCGGACGGGATCCCCATCGAGCTCGTCGAGCCGAGCGGCGCTCGCGGGCGGGGTCCGATCCGAGCGGAACCGAACCGGTCGAGCTCTCCGGGGAGCGGCGGGGCGGGATCGGCGCCGAGCTCGCTCCGGGGCGGGGTCGAAACTCGCGGAAAAAAAATGAACAAAGGAGGCTCCGTACGAGGATAAGAACGAAAAAACCAGAGTTAAAAAAAAAAAAAAAAAAAAAAAAAATACATTCGCGTCATACGTGTAGCCACGCCCAGCTCGCCCGCGGACGGGATCCCCATCGAGCTCGTCGAGCCGAGCGGCGCTCGCGGGCGGGGTCCGATCCGAGCGGAACCGAACCGGTCGAGCTCTCCGGGGAGCGGCGGGGCGGGATCGGCGCCGAGCTCGCTCCCGGGCGGGGTCGAAACTCGCGGAAAAAAAATGAACAAAGGAGGCTCCGTACGAGGATAAGAACGAAAAAACCAGAGTTAAAAAAAAAATTAAAAAAAAAAAATTACATTCGGGTCATACGTGTAGCCACGCCCAGCTCGCCCGCGGACGGGATCCCCATCGAGCTCGTCGAGCCGAGCGGCGCTCGCGGGCGGGGTCCGATCCGAGCGGAACCGAACCGGTCGAGCTCTCCGGGGAGCGGCGGGGCGGGATCGGCGCCGAGCTCGCTCCCGAGCGGGGTCGAAACTCGCGGGAAAAAAATGAACAAAGGAGGCTCCGTACGAGGATAAGAACGAAAAAACCAGAGTTAAAAAAAAAAAAAAAAAAAAAAAAAAATTACATTCGGGTCATACGTGTAGCCACGCCCAGCTCGCCCGCGGACGGGATCCCCATCGAGCTCGTCGAGCCGAGCGGCGCTCGCGGGCGGGGTCCGATCCGAGCGGAACCGAACCGGTCGAGCTCTCCGGGGAGCGGCGGGGCGGGATCGGCGCCGAGCTCGCTCCCGGGCGGGGTCGAAACTCGCGGAAAAAAAATGAACAAAGGAGGCTCCGTACGAGGATAAGAACGAAAATACCAGAGTTAAAAAAAAAAAAAAAAAAAAAAAAAAAATTACATTCGGGTCATACGTGTAGCCACGCCCAGCTCGCCCGCGGACGGGATCCCCATCGAGCTCGTCGAGCCGAGCGGCGCTCGCGGGCGGGGTCCGATCCGAGCGGAACCGAACCGGTCGAGCTCTCCGGGGAGCGGCGGGGCGGGATCGGCGCCGAGCTCGCTCCCTGGCGGGGTCGAAACTCGCGGAAAAAAAATGAACAAAGGAGGCTCCGTACGAGGATAAGAACGA
>BSBK01013079.1:32500-60218 GCA_027943335.1 Chamaecyparis obtusa
ATCGCACTCCGGGCCACGCTAAAAACACTAGGAAAGGCTTAAAGGGTGGAGAGTGGGACAACGATGAAATATGAAAGCAGGACACTCACCTTACGTGCAACGATTCCCAACACTTGTTACTGTCGGAGCTCATGTATCGCAAAGATGGAACGTGCCAAGTGCCAAGGCCCATGGCAAATGCAACTGTCGTAAACTTCGGAACAAGCGCATCTTTCAGTCAAACAAATGACATACACACTGTCGCAATTCTCTACGACACTCGTGCGTGGCAAAATTCAACTAAATATGAAGATGAGAACTTCCAACTGCACAAGGGCTGGGCAGAACTACAAGAAATGCTCACTCCGCAATTTATTATCGCGCCTACCATCTCGGAAAGGGGTACAAGTGCACACGTTCATCCAAGCAAAGAGGATGAAATGGAGTGAAGGGGCAAGATCCAAAAGTTCCGGAGGTACAACTCCGAGAACAATCGAGAGCAATGCCGAATTACATGTCAACTCTGTTACTAGGCAAACAAGTGTTGTACCTGAAGAAATCGACAGTCCTCACAATGGCCCGAGGCCAATGCTCCGACTTAATCAATTTTCTCCAACAAACGCCATGCCACCTTTCACAAAGGGATTTTATCCATCCAAAACCGAATTAATCACTTGCAGCAAAGTGACCCAAGAGCTAGACGGGGGCTGACCCAGTAATTGTCTTCCATGTCACTACAACGAAACATTTGAACGACAACCGCTGTCGAACCCTTTCCAACTTGCACCGTCGAGTGACACAAAAGACACTACCATGGGCATGGGCAGCCCCCGCATAGCAAACGGGTGCCCTAATGCGCCCCTCCAATAGAATCAGTGCTAGTGCTCAAATTTTATATCTGAGCTACCAATCCGTCCAAGCACCAGCACTGATTCTCTTGGAGGGCCGCACCTACCCAAACGACTCAGAAGCTATACGCCGGTCCATTCACAAGAACGGAACTATCTCCGGCCAACTCCCTGTGAAGGCCGCATCTCTCCGTTCCACGCATGCAAGAACCAACGCATAGCTAACGAGTACCCGGATAGGATTCGCGGAAAGTACATAGCAAATCGCTTGTACCAAAGCGAACCGAAAGCTAGACGGGGGCTGACCCGAAGATTGCCTTCCATGTCACTGCGACGACACATTCGAACGACAACCGCTGCCGAACACTTTCCGACTTGCACCGTTGAGTGACCCGAAAGACAGGACTTTGGGCAGCCCCCGCATAGCAATCAGGTGGCTTCATGCCCCTCTAATAGAATCAGTGCTAGTGATCCGATTTTAAATCCGACTTACTCATCCGTCCGCGCACAAGCTCTGATTCTATTAGAGGGGCATGGGGGAGCTTCCGCGAACTACTACTCCCCTATATAAGTTATTAGTCCGGGTCTTTCTCTTCCGTAGAAATTTGAGACGTTGAGAATGGCTCCCAAACAATTCAAATCTTCCAAAAATTCAAGTGAAACGATGAGGAAAAAGCTCACAAAAAAATCAAATCTTCAAAAAATTCAAGTGAAACGAACAGAATAGCTCACAAAAAATTCAGGTCTTCCGAAAAAATCGAAGGGAAACGAAAAGAACAACTAGCAAAACATTCAAATTTTCCAAAACTTCAAGTAAAAGAAAGAACATAGCTCACCAAAAAAATCCATTTCTTCCAAAAACTCAAGTGAATCGAAGAGAGTAGGCTCACAAAAAATTAAAATCTTCCAAAAAAAAATCAAAGGAAACAAAAGAGGAGATCGCAAAAAATTCGAATCTTCCAATGAAACAAAAATGAGAATAGCAAACAAAAAATTCAAATCTTAATGCAGCATGCGACAGAGCAAATCGCTTGTGCCAAGCGACCCGGGAGCTAGACGGGGGCTGACCCAAAAATTGCGTTTCTTGTCAATGCGACGATGCGTTGGAACGACAACCGCTGTCGAACCCTTTCCTACTTGCAACGTCGACTGACACAAAAGACACGATCCTGGACAGGCCCCGCATAGAAAGCGGGTGGCCTAATGCGCCCCTCCAATAGAATCAGCGCTAGTGCTCAGATTTTAAATCCGAGATACCCAGCACTGATTCTCTTGGAGGGGGGCACCTACCCAAACGACTCAAAAGCTATACGCGGCTCCATTCACAAAAACAGAACTATCTCCGGCCAACTCCCTGTGAAGGCCGCATCTCTCCGTTCCGCTCGTGTAAGAGCCAACGCGTAGCTAACGAGTACGTGGATAGGGTTCGCGGAAAGTACATAGCAAATCACTTGTACCAAAGTGACCCGAAAGCTAGACAGGGGCTGACCCGTAGATTGCCTTCCATATCACTGCGACGACGCATTGGAACGACAACCGCTGCCGAACCCTTTCCGACTTGCACCGTCGAGCGACCCGAAAGACAGGACTTTGGGCAGCCCCCGCATAGCAATCAAGTGGCTTCATGCCCCTCTAATAGAATCAGTGCTGGTGATCCCATTTTGAAATCCGACCTACACATCCGTCCGATCACCGGCAATGATTCTATAAGAGGGGTATGGGGGAGCTTCCGCGAACAACACACAACTCCTCCCCTATATAAGTTATTAGTCCGAGTCTTGCTCTTGAGTGGAAATTTAAGCCGAAGAAACTGGCTCCCAAAAAATTCAAATCTTCCAAAAATTCAAGTGAAACGATGACAAAAAGCTCACAAAAAATCAAATCTTCCAAAAATTCAAGTGAAACGAACAGAATAGATCACAAAAAATTCAAGTCTTTCGAAAAAATCTAGGAAAACGAAAAGAATAGCTAGAAAACAAAATTCAAATCTTCCAGAAATTCAAGTAAAACAAAGAACATGGCTCACCAAAATAATTCATCTTCCAAAAATTCGTCATTCTTACCGCAATCCATCATCTTATCCGTCATAACGCGTATCCAACATATCCACGAGGAGGTAACCCAACTCGCTCGCATAGTTCCTCAAGTCAGATAACAATGCATCTAGATGAATCCAAATCGTTTTCGATCGAGACTTAGCAACTAATGTCGCACCCGCCTAGATTGACTTGAGATCCAATCCGCCGACACATATGATAACTAACTGATTCCAATGCAAAGCATCTTGAGCCATTGCGCACTCAAGTATCGGAAGTCGAAGCGACATAGCAAGTAGCTTGTACCAAGTGACCCGGGAGCTAGACGGGGGCTGACCCGAAGATCGCCTTTCTTGTCAATGCGACGATGTGTTGGAACGACAACCGCTGTCGAACCCTTTCCGAAGTGCACCGTCGACTGACCCAAAAGTTACGACCCTGGACAGCCCCCGCATAGCAAGCGGGTGGCCTAATGCGCCCCTCCAATAGAATCAGTGCTAGTGTTCATATTTTAAATCCGAGCTACCAATCCGTCCGAGCACCAGCACTGATTCTCTTGGAGGGGCGCACCTACCCAAACGACTCAAAAGCTATATACGCGGCTCCATTCACAAGAGCAGAACTATTTCCGGCCAACTCCCTGTGAAGGCCGCATCTCTTCGTTCCACGCATGCAAGAGCCAACGCATAGCTAACGAGTACCCGGATAGGGGTTCGCGGAAAGTACATAGCAGATCGCTTGTACCAAAGCAACCCAAAAGCTAGACGGGGGCTGACCCGAAGATCGCCTTCCATGTCACTGCGACGACGCATTGGAACGACAACCGCTGCCGAACCCTTTCCGACTTGCACCGTCGAGCGACCTTCGAAAGACGGGACTTTGAGCAGCCCCCGCATAGCAATCAGGTGGCTTCATGCCCCTCTAATGGAATCAGTGCTGCTGATCGCGTTTTGAAATCTGACCTAATCATCCGTCCGTCTGTCGGATTTCAAAACGGGATCACCAGCACTGATTCTATTAGAGGGGCATGGGGGAGATTCCGCGGACAACACCTCCCCTATATAAGTTATTAGTCCAAGTCTTGCACTTCCGTAGAAATTTGAGCCGACGAGAATATCTCACAAAAATTTCAAATCTTTCAAAAATACGAGTGAAACAAAAAGAATAGATCACAAAAAATTCAGAAATTCCAAAAATTCAATTGAAACGAAGAGAATAGCTCACAAAAAAATCAAGGGAAAAAAAGAGAATAGCTCACAAATAAAATCAAATCTCCCAAAAATGCAAGTGAAACGAAGAGACTACAATCACAAAAAATGCACAACTTCCAAATATTCAATTGAAACGAAGAGAATAGCTCACAAAAAATGCAAGTCTTACAAAAAAATCAAGGGAAACAAAACAGAATAGCTCACAAAAAATTCAAATCTTCCAAAAAAACCAAGTGAAACAAACAGAATAGCTCACAAAAAATTCAAATCTTGCAAACATTCAAGTGAAAACGAAGAGAATAGCTCACAAAAACATTCAAAACTTCCAAAAATTCAAGTGAAAAGAATAAAATAATAGCCCACAAAAAATTCAAGTCTTCCAAAACAAAAACCAAGGAAAAACGAAGAGAATAGCTCACAAAAAATCCAAAACTTCAAGTCAAAACGAAGAGAATTTTACTACCTCGCAACAAACAAAATTCAAATCTCGCAAAAATTCAAGTGAAACGAAGAGACTTAACTCAAAAAATTCAAATCTTCTTGCGACATGCAGACCCAAGAGCTAGACGGGGGCTCGCCCACAGATCGACTTCAGTATCACTATGACGACGCGCTGGAACGACTACCGCTGTCGAACCCTTCTCTGACTTCCGCCATCGAGTGACCCAAAAGACACGACCCAAGGGAGCCCACGCATAAAAATTGGGTGGCTTCATGCCCCTCCAATAGAATCTGTGCTGCTGCTCACATTTTTAAATCCGAGCGGCAAATCCGTCCGAGCACCAACACTCATTCACTTGGAGGGGCACCTATCCAAACGACCGAAAAGCTATACGCGGCTCCATTCGCAAGGCACGGAACTGTTTCAGGCCAACTCCCTGTGAAGGCCGCATCTCTGCGTTCCATGCGTGCTAGAGCCAACACATAGCTAACGAGTACCGGGATAGGTGTTCGCGGAAAGTACATAGCAGATCGCTTGTACCAAAGCAACCCAAGAGCTAGACAGGGGCTGACCCGAAGATCGCCTTCCATGTCGCTGCGACGACGCATTGGAACGACAACCGCTGCCGAACCATTTCCGACTTGCGCCGTCGAGCGACCTGAAAGATGAGACTTTGAGCAGCCCACGCATAGCAATCAGGTGGCTTCATGCCCCTATAATGGAATCAGTGCTGCTGATCCCGTTTTGAAATCCGACCTAATCATCCATCCGTCTGTCGGATTTCAAAACGGGATCACCAGCACTGATTCCATTAGAGGGGCATGGGGGAGCTTCCGCGAACAACACCTCCCCTATATAAGTTATTAGTCCAAGTATTGCACTTCCGTAGAAATTTGAGCCGAAGAGAATATCTCACAAAAATTTCAAATCTCTCAAAAATATAAGTGAAACAAAGAAGAATAGATCACAAAAAATTCAAAACTTCCAAAAATTCAATTGAAACGAAGAGAATAGCTCACAAAAAATGCAAGTCTTGCAAAAAAAATTCAAAGGAAAAGAAGAGAATAGCTCACAAAAAAAATCAAATCTCCCAAAAAATGCATCATGCATAACTTCCAAAAATTCAATTGAAACGAAGAGAATAGCTCACAAAAAATGCAAGTCTTCCAAAAAAATCAAAGGGAAATAAAGAGAATAGCTCACAAAAAATTCAAATCTTCCAAAAAACCAAGTGAAACGAAGAGACTACATCACAAAAAATGCATAACTTCCAAAAATTCAATTGAAACGAAGAGAATAGCTCACAAAAAACGCAAGTCTTCCCAAAAAAAAACAAAAAAAAAAAAAACAAAGGGAAACAAAGAGAATAGCTCACAAAAATTCAAATCTTCCAAAAAAAACCAAGTGAAACAAAGAGAATAGCTCACAAAAATTTCAAATCTTGCAAAAATTCAAGTGAAACGAAAGATAATAGCTCACAAAAAAATTCAGAACTTCCAAAAATTCAAGTCTTCCAAAAAAAAATCAAGGAAAAACGAAGACTTAAACTCACGAAAAATTCAAATCTCCTTGCGGCATGCAGACCCAAGAGCTAGACGGGGGCTCGCCCACAAATCGACTTCAGTATCACTATGATGACGCGCTGGAACGACTACCGTTGTCGAACCCTTCTCCGACTTGCGCCATCGAGTGACCCAAAAGAGGCGACCCAGGGGAGCCCCCGCATAGCAATCGGGTGGCTTCATGCCCCTCCAATAAAATCAGGCATGCTACTCACATTTTAAATCCGAGCCGCAAATCCGTCCGAGCACCAGCACTGATTCACTTGGAGGGGCACCCTATCCAAACGACCCAAAAGCTATACGCGGCTCCTTTCGCACGCACAGAACTGTTTCAAGCCGACTCCCTGTGAAGGCCGCATCTCTCCGTTCCACCCATGCAAGAAACAACGCATAGCTAACGAATACCCGGATAGGGTTTCGCGGAAAGTACAAGCAGATCGCTTGTACCAAAGCAACCCAAAAGCTAGACGGGGGCTGACCCGAAGATCGCCTTCCATGTCACAGCGACGACGCATTGGAACGACAACCGCTGTCGAACCCTTCCCGACTTTGCGTCATCGAGCGACCCGAAAGACGGGACTTTGAGCAGCCCCCGCATAGCAATCAGGTGGCTTCATGCCCCTCTAATGGAATCAGTGCTGCTGATCCCGTTTTGAAATCCGACCTAATCATCCGTCCGTCTGTCGGATTTCAAAACGGGATCACCAGCACTGATTCTATTAGAGGGGCATGGGGGAGCTTCCGCGGACAACACCTCCCCTATATAAGTTATTAGTCCAAGTATTGCACTTCCGTAGAAATTTGAGCCGAAGAGAATATCTCACAAAAATTTCAAATCTCTCAAAAATACAAGTGAAACAAAGAACAATAGATCACAAAAAATTCAAAACTTCCAAAAATTCAATTGAAATGAAGAGAATAGCTCACAAAAAATCCAAGTCTTGCAAAAAAAATCAAGGAAAAAGAAGAGAATAGCTCACAAAAAAATCAAATTTCCCAAAAATGCAAGTGAAACGAAGAGACTACATCACCAAAAAATGCATAACTTCCAAAAATTCAATTGAAACGAAGAGAATAGCTCACAAAAAATGCAAGTCTTCCAAAAAAAAATCAAGGGAAACAAAGAGAATAGCTCACAAAAAATTCAAATCTTCGAAAAAACCAAGTGAAACAAAGAAGAATAGCTCACAAAAAATTCAAATCCTGCAAAAATTCAAGTGAAAGGAAGAGAATAGCTCACAAAAAATTCAAAACTTCAAAAAATTCAAGTGAAACGAAGAGAATAGCTCACAAAAAATTCAAAACTTCCAAAAATTCAAGTGAAACGAAGAGAATAGCTCACAAAAAACTTCAAATCTCGCAAAAACTCCAGTGAAACGAAAAAGACTTAACTCACAAAAAATTCAAATCTTCTTGCCGCATGCAGACCCAAATGCTAGACCGGGGCTCGCCCACAGATCGACTTCAGTATCACTAATGACGACGCGCTGGAACAACTACCGTTGTTGAACCCTTCTCCGACTTGCGCCATCGAGTGACCCAGAAGAGACGACCCAGGGGAGCCCCCGCATAGCAATCAGGTGGCTTCATGCCCCTCCAATAAAATCAGGCATGCTACTCACATTTTAAATCCGAGCCGCAAATCCATCCGAGCACCAGCACTGATTCACTTGGAGGGGCACCCTATCCAAACGACCCAAAAGCTATACGCGGCTCCATTCGCACGCACAGAACTGTTTCAGGCCGACTCCCTGTGAAGGCCGCATCTCTTCGTTGCACACATGCAAGAGACAACGCATAGCTAACGAGTACCCGGATAGGGTTTCGCGGAAAGTACATAGCAGATCGCTTGTACCAAAGCAACCCAAAAGCTAGACGGGGGCTGACCCTAAGATCGCCTTACATGTCACAACGACGACGCATTGGAACGACAACCGCTGTCGAACCCTTTCCGACTTGCGCAATCGAGCGACCCGAAAGACGGGACTTTGAGCAGCCCACGCATAGCAATCAGGTGGCTTCATGCCCCTGTAATGGAATCAGTGCTGCTGATCCCATTTTGAAATCTGACCTAATCATCCGTCCGTCTGTCGGATTTCAAAACGGGATCACCAGCACTGATTCTATTAGAGGGGCATGGGGGAGCTTCCGCGGACAACACCTCCCCTATATAAGTTATTAGTCCAAGTATTGCACTTTCGTAGAAATTTGAGCCGAAGAGAATATCTCACAAAAATTTCAAATCTCTCAAAAATACAAGTGAAACAAAGAGAATAGATCACAAAAAATTCAAAACTTCCAAAAATTCAATTGAAATGAAGAGAATAGCTCACAAAAAATCCAAGTCTTGCAAAAAAAAAATCAAGGGAAAAGAAGAGAATAGCTCACAAAAAATGCAAGTCTTCCAAAAAAAAACAAGGGAAACAAAGAAAATAGCTCACAAAAAATTCAAATCTTCCAAAAAACCAAGTGAAACAAAGAAGAATAGCTCACAAAAAATTCAAATCCTGCAAAAATTCAAGTGAAACGAAGAGGATAGCTCACAAAAAACTCAAAACTTCCAAAAATTCAAGTGAAACGAAGAGAATAGCTCACAAAAAATTTAAGTGAAACGAAGAGAATAGCTCACAAAAACTTCAAATCTCGCAAAAACTCCAGTGAAACGAAAAAAAGAAAAAGACTTTAACTCACAAAAAATTCAAATCTTCTTGCGGCATGCAGACCCAAGTGCTAGACGGGGGCTGCACACAGATCGACTTCAGTATCACTAATGACGACGCGCTGGAACGACTACCGTTGTCGAACCCTTCTCCGACTTGCGCCATCGAGTGACCCAAAAGAGACGACCCAGGGGAGCCCCCGCATAGCAATCAGGTGGCTTCATGCCCCTCAAATAAAATCAGGCATGCTCCTCACATTTTAAATCTGAGCCGCAAATCCGTCCGAGCACCAGCACTGATTCGCTTGGAGGGGCACCCTATCCAAACGACCCAAAAGCTATACGCGGCTCCATTCGCACGCACAGAACTATTTCAGGCCGACTCCCTGTGAAGGCCGCATCTCTCCGTTCCACACATGCAAGAGCCAATGCATAGCTAACGAGTACCCGGATAGGGGTTCGCGGAAAGTACATAGCAGATCGCTTGTACCAAGCGACCCAAAAGCTAGACAAGGGCTAACCCGAAGATCGCCTTCCATGTCACTGCGACGACGCATTGGAACGACAACCGCTGTCGAACCCTTTCCGACTTGCGCCGTCGAGCGACTCGAAAGACGGGACTTTGAGCAGCCCCCGCATAGCAATCAGGTGGCTTCATGCCCCTCTAATGGAATCAGTGCTGCTGATCCCGTTTTGAAATCCGACCTGCTCATCCATCCGTCCGTCGGATTTCAAAACGGGATCACTAGCACTGATTCTATTAGAGGGGCATGGGGGAGCTTCCGCGGACAACACCTCCCCTATATAAGTTATTAGTCCAAGTATTGCACTTCCGTAGAAATTTGAGCCGAAGAGAATATCTCACAAAAATTTCAAATCTCTCAAAAATACAAGTGAAACAAAGAAGAATAGATCACAAAAAATTCAAAACTTCTAAAAATTCAATTGAAACGAAGAGAATAGCTCACAAAAAATGCAAGTCTTGCAAAAAAAAATTCAAGGGAAAAGAAGAGAATAGCTCACAAAAAAAATCAAATCTCCCAAAAATGCAAGTGAAACGAAGAGACTACATCACAAAAAATGCATAACTTCCAAAAATTCAATTGAAACGAAGAGAATAGCTCACAAAAAATGCAAGTCTTCCAAAAAAATCAAAGGAAACAAAGAGAATAGCTCACAAAAAATAGCTAGCTTGTGGCCCGGACGATCCGATCTCATGAAAACTGACTACATACCCGTGGCTCGGATCGACAAGCTAGCTCGGATCGGCGATCTGAGCTCATTCCATCATGCATTCCCGTCTTCTACTCCATAAATGACTCACCTCTTTGTATTCACTTGAGAACTAAACATCCTTTAGTTCAGCTCGAATCACAACGTGCACTAGAATCCGTTCCAGCTCGGGTCTCATCTCAAAGATCCTTGCATTCACCAACAACACCTCCCCTATATAAGTTATTAGTCCAAGTCTTGCTCTTCCGTAGAAATTTGAGGCGAAGAGAACAACTCGCAACAAATCCAAATCTTCCAAAAAATCAAGGGAAATGGGGAGAATAGCTCACAAATAATTCAAATCTTCAAAAAAATCAAGTGAAACGAGGAGAATAGCTCACAAAAAATTCAAATCTTCCAAATATCAAACCCAAAAGCTTCGCACACATTACAAATCAAACAGCTTGTACCGAGCGACCCAAACGCTAGACAAGGGCTCACCCTTAATAAGAGAATCAGTGTTTGACTTGTGGGCCGGGCGAGCCGATCTCATGAAAACTGCCTACATACCCGTGGCTCAGATCAGCGAGCTGACTCGGATCGTCGATCTGAGCTCATTCCATCATGCATTCCCGTGTTCTACTCCATAAAACGACTCACCTCTTTGTATTCACTTGAGAACTGAAACATCCTTTAGCTCAGCTTGAATCACAACGCGCACTAGAATCCGTTCCAGCTCGGGTCTCATCTCAAAGATCCTTTCATTCACCAACAACACCTCCCCTATATAAGTTATTAGTCCAAGTCTTGCTCTTCCGTAGAAATTTGAGGCGAAGAGAACAACTCTCAAAAATTCCAATTCTTCCAAAAAAATCAAGGGAAACGGGGAGAATAGCTCACAAATAATTCAAATCTTCAAAAATATCAAGTGAAACGAGGAGAATAGCTCACAAAAAATTTAAATCTTCCAAATATCAACCCAAAAGCTTTGCACACATTACAAATCGAACAGCTTGTACCGAGCGACCCAAACGCTAGACAAGGGCTCACCCTTAATAAGAGAATCGATGTTTGACTTGTGGGCCGGGCGAGCCGATCTCATGAAAACTACCTACATACCCATGGCTCGGATCAGCGAGCTGGCTCGGATCGACGAGATAGCTCGGATCGACGATCTGAGATCATTCCATCATGCATTCCCATGTTCTACTCCATAGAATGACTCACCTCTTTGTATTCACTTGAGAACTGAACATCCTTTAGCTCAGCTCGAATCACAACGCGTACTAGAATCCGTTCCAGCTCGGATCTCATCTCAATGATTCTTACATTCACCAACAACACCTCCCCTATATAAGTTATTAGTCCGAGTCTTGCTCCCCCGTAGAAATGCTCGCCAACGCCGAAAGGTCACAAAAAATTTAAATCTCATAAATGACTCAGCTCGACGGGCTGGCTCGGATCGTACATACCCGTGGCTCGGATCGACGAGCTAGCTCGGATCGGCGATCTGAGCTCATTCCATCATGCATTCCCATGTTCTACTCCATAGAATGAGTCACCTCTTTGTATTCACTTGAGAACTGAACATCCTTTAGCTCAGCTCGAATCATAACGCGCACTAGAATCCGTTCCAGCTCGGGTCTCATCTCAGTGATCCTTACATTCACCAACAACACCTCCCCTATATAAGTTATTAGTCCGAGTCTTACTCCCCCGTAGAAATGCTCGCCAACGCCGAAAGGTCACAAAAAATTTAAATCTTGTAAAAGACTCAGCTCGACGGGCTGGCTCGGATCGCCGAGCTGGCTCGGATCGCCGAGCTGGCTCGGATCGCCGAGCTGGCTCGGATCGCCGAGCTGGCTCGGATCGCCGAGCTGGCTCGGATCGCCGTTGAGCTCAATCCATCATGCATTCCCGTGTTCTACTCCATGGAATAACTCGCCTATTTGTAATCACTTGAGAATTCAACATCCTTTAGCTCAACTCGAATCACAACGCGCACTAGAATCCGTTCCAGCTCGGGTCTCATCTCAAAGATCCTTCCATCCACCAACACCACCTCCCCTATATAAGTTATTAGTCCAAGTCTTGCTCCCCCGTAGAAATGCTCGCCGACACGGATAGGTCACGAAAACTTTAAATCTCGTAAAAGACTCAGCTCGACAAGCTAGCTCGAATCCGTGAGCTGGCTCGGATCGACGAGCTGAGCTCAATCCATCATGCATTCCCGTGTTCTACTCCATAGAACAACTCACCTATTTGTATTCACTTGAGAACTCAACATCCTTTAGCTCAGCTCGAATCACAATGGGCACTAGAATCCATTCCATCTCGAGTCTCATCTCAAAGATCCTTACATCCACCAACAACACCTCCCCTATATAAGTTATTAGTCCGAGTCTTGCTCCCACGTAGAAATGCTTGCCGACGCCGATAAGTCACAAAAACTTAAAATCTCGTAAAAGGCTCGGATCGCCAAGCGAGCTGGCTCGGATCACCGAGCGAGCTGACTCGAATCGGCGAGCTGGCACGGTTTGCCGAGCGAGCCGGCTCGGTTTTCCAAGCTGGCTGGCTCGGATCGCCGAGCCGGCTCGGCTCAAATCGGATCGGATCCATCATGCATTCCCGTGTTCTACTCCATAAAACAACTTGCCTATTTGTATTCCTTTGAGAACTCAATATCCTTTAGCTTAGCTCTAATCACAATGCGCACTAGAATTTGTTCCAGCTTGGGTCTCATCTCAAAAATCCTCACATCCACCAACAACACCTCCCCTACGAGGATAAGTTATTAGTCCGAGTCTTTCTCCCCCATACAAATGCTTGCCGACGTCGATAGGTCGCAAAAAATTTAAATCTCGTAAAAGGCTCAACTTGACGAGCTGGCTCGGATCGTCGAGCTGGCTCAGATCGACAAGCTGGATCGGATCAACGAGCTGGCTCGGATCCGCGAGATGAGCTCAATCCATCATGCATTCCTGAGTTCTACTCCATAGAACAACTCGCCTATTCATATTCACTTGAGAACTCAACATCCTTAAGCTCAGCTCGAATCGTCTATGCACGAACCCATGCATAGCATTCAGGTATCAAATGGCATATCCAAAAATATCCGTAGAGAGCTAGCAAATCAATCATAGGCAGCATTGGCATAGATCGAGGTGAACATCATTTGATGCGATTTGACTAGTTACCATTGGGATGCCTTCGTGGCAATAGGGCCGACTTGAAACAAACCAACACAGCTTGATGTGATAGGGGTCATTTCATAATGACTGTTGGATGACTTTGTGGTGGTATGGCTAACTTACAATGGATGGGTGTAGTGTTGATGTGACAAGATCACCTCATACTAGAAATAGAGCTAACACGTCGACTGACTTGAACTGACATGTAAGGGACTCGATCCGAGGTGTAACAAAGGAGTTGTTTGGTGCACTCAGGAGTAGGGTCATGTCAGGGACTTGATTCGAGGAGCATTCATGGGGTTGTGCGACAAGTTGTTAATAGTTTTGGCCTGGGTAAGGTTTAGAGTCAAGTCGAGGTGTCATTCGAGCTGCATGAAGTAGCATGGACTGCTTTGTGCAGAGTGGCATTGGATCTTGTTGGGGACTCGATCCGAGGTGAAATCAACTAGGTATTGGAATGGGAAGTTGGGGACTTTTCCATGGGAGACTTGGAACATGTGCGAGATGGTGGCGTAATGAGCTAGTTCAGAACTATGTTGGACTATGAGATGCATTGGTTGCATGTACGTAGGAGGTCTTCATGACATTGGCTCGTGCAAGCCACAAGTCCTAATCTGGATGCAAGTTCACATCTTGAGGACAACTCATTAGTGGAGAAGTTCTCAAACTCAATTCTTGAGAGGTGTCTTGCTAGCTCAAATCGGTGAGTTGGCTCAGATCGGCTAGCTCAATCAGATTGGCGAGCTGGCTCCGATTGACGAGTTGGGCTCATCTCAGAGGTCGTTACATCCGTAAACAATACCTATCCCGTTATGACCCTAGAGATCTGGGTTACTTTGCCGACTCTAGTGATCCGGTGATCCAAGTCAATCCGGCGAATTGAGTCGATCCGGTGACCCGAGTTGTTCTGGTGATCTAAATTACTTATGTGACTGGAGTAATTCAAGTTGGGGGACTTGACAACTTGGCATGCTGAGCCGAATTCATTGATGAGTTGGCATACTCGTCAGCATAGGTATAGGAATGGGAAGTCATGGACTTTTCCATGAGAGACTTGGAATGAGTTAGCCTAGCTCACTTGTGAGTGGGGTCAAAAGTCACATTTGTTGACCTGAGTTGATCTCGCGACCTGAGCTGATTTGGCTGGCGGCCTGAGTTGGTGTGGTGACCCAAGTTGATCTGGCTAGCGACCTGAGTTGATCCAGCGATCCGACTTCATCCGTCGACCTGACCGAGTTGGTCAGGTGATCTGGTGACCCGACCTGACCTGGTTGGTGAGTCGAGTTGATGTGGCGACCCGAGTTGATCTGGCTGGCGACCCAAAATGATCCCGTGACCTGACCCGATCTGAAGACCTGACCCGACCCAACCCGAGTTGGTCTGGCAATCTGGTGACCCGAGTTGTTCTGGTTGGCGACTCGAGTCGATATGTTGACCCAAGTTGATCCGGTGACCCGACCCAATCCGGAGACCTGACCCGACCAAACTTGACCTAACTTTAGTTAGTCAGGTGATTTGGCGACCCAATATGATCTATATGGATACCTGAGTCGATGTAGGGACCCGAGTAGATTTGGCTGGCGGCCCGAGTCGATCTGACAACCCGTCCTAATCTGGAGACCCGAGTCGATCCGACGACTCGAGTTGATTCGGCAACCCGAGTGGATTTGACGACCTGTGTCGATCTGGTGACCCGAGTTGTTCTGGCGATCTGAGTTACTTATGCAACTCGAGTGATCTGAGCTGGTGGACTTGACAGCTTGGCATATTGGATCGAGGTGATCCAAGATTGAATGAGTTAGCACAGATCGAGGTGAACATCATTTGATGTGATTTAACTTGCGATCTGACTGGTTATCATTGGGATGCCTTCGTGGCAATAGGGCCGACTTGAAATAGAGATCTGAGTCGATCTGACGACTCCAGTGATTCGAGTCGATCTGGCAAGTCTAGCGATCCAAGTTGGCTAGGCAACTTCGTCAATCTAAGTTAGTCAGGTGATCTTGCGACCTGAGTTGATCTGGATGGTGACCCGAGTTGATCCGACTGGCAACCCAAGTTGTTTTGGGGACTCGAGTCGATCCAGAAACCCGAGTTGACTCGGCGATGCGAGTCGATCCAATGATCCGAATTACTTATGCGACTGGAGTAATTCAAGTTGGGGGACTTGACAGCTTGGCATGCTAAGGCGACTTCATTGATGAGTTGGCATACTTGTCAGCATTACTATTGTGCATATTAGATTGAGGTGATCCAAGTTTGAATGAGTTGGCATGGATCGAGGTGGACATCATTTGATGCAGTCTGACTAGTTATTGTTAGACGCAGTGTTGAAATGACCCGGGGTCATTTCATATAACCGCTGGGAGGCTTTCGTGGTAGTAGGGCAAGACCTGCGATGAGAACTTAACAAGGTCGCTGGCGGGGTCGAAACTCGTAGGAAAAAATGGATAAAGGAGGCTCTATACAAGGAAAAGAACAAAATTTTCAAGTTATAAAAAACTTAAATCACTAGAGCCATCCATGGAGTCACGCCTAGCTCGTTGGCGACGGGATCCCGGTGAGCTCGCTCACGAGCAAGATCTCGGACAGGATCCGGTCGAGCTCGTTGGCGATCCTCAGGGCGGGGTCAAAAGTCCTAAAAAAATAGACAAAGGAGGCTTCGTACAATGAAAAGAATGAAAAAACTAGAGTTGAAAAAGAAAACCACTCGTGCCATTCATGGAGTCACACCCAACTTAGTGACCCAAATTGATCGGGTGACCCGACCTAACCCGAGTTGGTTAGGTGATGTGGTGACCCGAGCTGATCTGGCTGACGACCCGAGTCGATGTGGCGACCTGAGTTGATCTGGTTGGCGACAAGAATTGATCTGGCAACCCGACCCGATCTAGAGAACTGACCCAACCCGATCTAGAGACCTGACCCAACCCGACCCGACCCAACTTGGCCTGGCAATCTGGTGACCCGAGTTGATCTGGTTGGTGACCCGAGTCAATTTGTTGACCTGAGTTGATCAGGCTGGCATACTTAGTTGACTTCATTGATGAGTTTGCATACTCGTTAGTATTACTATTATGCATATTAGATTGAGGCGATCCAAGTTTGAATGAGTTAGCCTAGCTCGCTTGCGAGTGGGGTCAAAACTCAAATTTGTTAACCCGAGTTGATCTGGCTGGTGACCCGAGTTGATTTGGTGACCCGAGCTGATTTGGCTGGCGACCTAAGTCGATGTGATGATCTGAGTTGATCTGGCTGGCGACCTGAGTTGATCTGGCGATCTGACTTCATCCGTCGACCTGACTCGAGTTGGTCAGGTGATCTAATGACCTGAGCTGATCTGGTTGGCGAGTCGAGTCGAGTCGATGTAGCAACTCGAGTTGATCTGGCTGGCGAGCTGAAATGATCCCGCGACTTGACCCAATCTGGAGACCTTACCCGACCTGACCTGAGTTGGTCTGGCGACCCAAGTTGATCTGGTTGGTGACTCGAGTCGATGTGTTGACCCGAGTTGATCTGGCTGGAGACCCAATTTGATCTGGTGACCCGACTCGATCCAGAGACCCGACCTAACCTAAGTTAGTCAGGTGATTTGGTGACCTGATTTGATCTATCTGGATACCCGAATCGATCCGATGAACCGAGTCGATCGGACGACCCATCCTGATCTGGAGACCTGAGTCGATCCGGTGACCTGCGTCAATACGGTGACCCGAGTCGATTCGAGGACTCGAGTCGATCCGGTGACCCGAGTCGATCTGGCGACCCGAGTCGATCTGATGACTCGAGTTAATTAGGTGACCCAAGTTGTTTTGGCAATACGAGTTACTTATGCGACTCGAGTGATCCGAGCTAGCAAACTAGACAGCTTGGCATATTGGAATGTGTTAACAACATAAGCTGATGTGTTGACCCGAGTTGATCATGTTAGTGACCCGAGTTGATCTAATTAGCGACCTGAGTTGATCCGGTGACCCGACCTGATCAGGAGACCTAACCCAACCTGACCTAAGTTAGTTAGGTGATTTGGTGACCCGAGCTGATCTATCTGGATACTCGAGTTGATGTGGCAACCTAAGTTGATCTGGCTGGTGACCCGAATTAATCTGGTGACCCGACCTGACCTGAGTTGGTTAGGTGATGTGGCAACCTGAGCTGATCTAGGTGATGACCCAAGTCGATGTGGTGACTTGAGTTAATCTAGCTAGCAACCCGAGTTGATCCAGCGACCTATCGCGATCTAGAGACCCGAGTCAAGCCGGCAACCCGAGTCGACCTAACGACCTGAGTGATCTAAGTTTATTATGGTAGTTGGAGTTACTTATGCGACTCGACTGATCTAAGTTGGAGGACTTGACAACTTGGCATACTGAGATGACTTCATTGATGAGTTTGCATACTCATCAGCATTACTATTGTGCATATTGGATGTGGTGACCTGAGTTGATCTGGCTAGGGACCTGATCTGGCTGGTGACCTAAGTCGATGTGGTGACCTAAGTTGATCTAGCTCAGGACCCGACTTGATCTGGTGACCCGACTTGATCTAGAGACCCCACCTGAGTTGAGTTCATCGAGCGATCTAGGGATCCAAGATGATCTAGCTGACTACCTGAGTCGATGTGGTGTCCCGAGTCGATCTGGCAACTCGAGTTGATCTGGCTGGCGACCCAAGTTGGCTAGGTGATGTGGCAACCTGAGTCAATGTGGCGATCAAGGCTGATTTGGTTGGCGACCTAAGTTGGTCAGGTGATCTGGTGACCAGAGCTGATCTAGCGACCCGAGTTGATCTAGTTGGCGACCCATGTGATGACCTAAGTTGATTTGGCTAGCGACACGAGTTGATCAAGTGACCCGTCCCGATCCAAAGACCTGAGTCGATTCGGCTATGTCAACCCAGCAACCTGAGTTGACTTGATGACCCGAGTCGACCCCGTGACCTGAGTCGACCTAGTGACCCGAGTCACTATGGTGACCTAATTTATTATGGCTATCTGAGTTACTTATGCGACTCGAGTGATCTAAGTTGGGGGACTTGACATACTGAGATGACTTCATTGATGTGTTTGCATACTCATCAACATTACTATTGTGCATATTAGATTTATGCGATCCAAGTTTAAATGAGTTGGCCTAGCTTGATCGTGAGCGAGGTCAAAAGTTGTAAAAAAAATAGACAAAGGAGGCTCCCTACGACAAAAAGAATGAAAAAACCAGAGTTAAAAAAAAATCACTCAGGCCATACATGGAGTCACGCCCTTCTTATTGTCGAGCTAGAAGCGGAGACTTGACTATGATAATACTTGAAGAGGAGTATGGGTCAATCATTCAAAAAGTGGACAGACTCACTGGAGATCTAAGTAGGTCAGGCTATCTAGTGACCTGACCTAATCTGGCTGGTGACCCGAGTCGATGTGGTGACCTGAGTTGATCTGGCTCGGGACCCGACTTGATCTGGTGACTCGACTCGATCTAGAGACCCCACCCGACCTGAGTTCATCGGGCGATCTGGTGATCTGAGATGATCTAGCTAACTACCTGAGTCGATGTCGTGTCCTGAGTTGATCTGGCGAACCGAGTTGGCCAGGTGATGTGGTGACCCAAGCTGATCTGGCTGGCGACCCGAGTCGGTTAGGTGATTTGGCGACCAGAGCAGATTTGGCTAGTGACCCAAGCTGATCTGGTGACCTGAGTTGATCTAATTGGTGACTCATGTGGTGACCCGAGTTGATCAAGTGACCTGTCCTGATCTAGAGACCCGAGTCGATCCAATAACCTGAGTTGACCCGGCGACCCGAGTCAACTTGACGACCCGAGTCAACCCAGCGACCTGCGTCGACCTAGTGACCCGCGTCGACCCAGTGACTCGCGTCGACCCAGTGACCCGTGTCGACCCAGTGACCCGTGTCAAACTGGCGACCCATGTCGAACCGGTGACTCGTGTTGACCTGACAACCCGCATCGACCTGGTGACCCAAGTCAACCCAAGTCGACTCGAGGCCCGAGTTGATCTGGCAACCCAAGTCGACCCGAGTCGACCCGATAACCTGAGTCAACCGAGTCACCTGAGTTGATCTGGCTGGTGACCCGAGTTGGCCAAGTAATGTGGCGACCTGAGTCAATGTGGTGACCCAAGCTGATCTGGCGACCACAGCTGATCTGGCTGGTGACCCAAGCTGATCTGGCGATCCGAGTTGATCTAGTTGGGGACCAGTGTGGTGACCTGAGTTGATCTCGCTAGCTACCTAACTTGATCTAGTTGGTGACCCGTGTGGTGACCGAGTCGACCCAGTGACCTGAGTCAATCGGTTGACCCAGTGACCTGAGTCAACTGAGTCAACCCGATGACAAGAGTCAATCGAGTCGACATGGTGACCTGAGATGACCGAGTCAGTCAGGTGATTGAGTCGACCCAGTGACCTGAATCGATTGAGTCGACCCGAGTCGACCAGGAGACCTTAGTAGACTAGGTCGACCCGTGTCAACCCAAGTCAACTTGAGGCCTGAGTCGATCCAGCAACCCAAGTCGACTCGGTGACCCGAGTCGACCCAGTGACCCAAGTCGACCTGATGACCTGAGTCAACCGAGTCGACCCGGTGACCCGAGTTGACCGAGTCGACCCAATGACCCGAGTCAATCGAGTCGACCCGAGTCGACCCAGCGACTGGGGTTTCTGTGGTGACCTAATTTATTATGGCAGTTGGAGTTACTCATTGGCGACCAGAGCTGATCTAGCAACCCGAGTTGATCTAGTTGGCGACCTAACCTGATCTAGCTGGCGAACTAATTTTGTCAGGTGATTTGGCGACAAGAGTTGATTTGGCTGGTGACCCAAGCTGATATGGTGACCTGAGTAAATCTAGTTGGGGACCCGTGTGGTGACTTGAGTTGATCTCGCTAGAAACTTGAGTTGATCCAATGACCCCTCCTGATCTAGAGGCCCGAGTCAACCCGAGTTGACCCGGTGACCCGAGTCACTCGAGTCGACCCGAGTCAATCGAGTCGACCCAGTGACTTGAGTCAACCGAGTCGACCCAGTGACCCGAATCAACCGAGTCGGTCAAGTGACTGAGTCGACCCGGTGACCTGAGTCGACTGAGTTGACCCAGTCGACCTGGTGACCTGAGTCGACAGAGTTGACCCAGTGACCTGAGTCAACTGAGTCGACCTGGTGACCCGAGTCAACTAAGTCGACCTAAGTCAGTCAGGTGATTAAGTCGACCCGAGTTGACCAAGTGACCCGAGTCAACCGAATCGACCGAGTGACCTGAGTCAACTGAGTCGACCCGATGACCCGAGTCAACTGAGTCGACCTGAGTCAACCGAGTCGACCGAGTCAACGTGGTGACCCGAGTCAACTGAGTCGGTCAGGTGACTAAGTCGACCCGAGTCAACCAGAGTCGACTGAGTCAACCTAGTGACCTGAATCAATTGAGTCGACCCGGTGACCTGAGTTGACTAGGTCGACCCGTGTCAACCCAAGTCGACTCGAGGCTTGAGTCAATCCAGCAACCCAAGTCGACTCGGTGACCCGAGTCGACCCAGTGACCCGATGACCCGAGTCGACCCGGTGACCCGAGTTGACCGAGTCGACCCAATGACCCGAGTCAACTGAGTCGACCCGGTGACCTGAGTCAACCAAGTCGACCCAGCGACCGGGGTTTTTATGGTGGCCTAATTTATTATGGTAGTCAGAGTTACTCACTGGCGACTAGAGCTGATCTAGCACCCCGAGTTGATCTAGTTAGCGACCTAACCTGATCTGGCTGGTGAACTAATTTTGTCAGGTGATCTGGCGATAAGAGCTGATCTGGTTGGTGACCCAAGCTGATATGGTGACTCGAGTAAATCTAGTTGCCGACCCATGTGGTGACCTGAGTTGATCTCGCTAGCGACTTGAGTTGATCCAATGACCCGTCTCGATCTAGAGGCTCGAGTCGAGCCAGCAACCCAAGTCGAGCTAGCAACCCGAGTCAACCGAGTCGACCTGATGACCTGAGCCAACCGAGTCGACTCGGTGACCCGGTGACCTGAATCAACCGAGTCGACCCGGTGACCAGAGTCGACTAAGTCGACCCAGTCGACCTGAGTCAACCGAGTCGACCCAGTGACCTGAGTCGACCCGATGACCCGAGCCAACCGAGTCGACCTAGTGACCCGGTGACCCGAATCAACCGAGTCGACCCGGTGACTAGAGTTGACTAAGTCGACCCAGTCGACCTGAGTCAACCGAGTCGACCCAGTGACCCGAGTCGACCCGATGACCCGAGCCAACCGAGTCGACCAGTGACCCGGTGACCCGAATCAACCAAGTCGACCCGGTGACCAGAGTCGACTGAGTCGACTCGGTGACCCGAGTCAACCGAGTCGATAGAGTTAACCCAGTGACCCGAGTCAACCGTGTCAACCCAATGACCTGAGTTGACATGGTGACCTGAGTCAACCAAGTTGACCTAAGTCAGTAAGGTGACTGAGTCGACCCGAGTCGACTCGGTGACCTGAGTCAACTGAGTCGACCTGGTGACCTAAGTCAACTAAGTCGACCCGGTGACCTGAGTTGACCCAGTGACATGAGTCAACCGAGTCGACCCGATGACTTGAGTCAACCGAGTCGACCCTGTGACCTGAGTCAACCGAGTCGACCCAGCGACCTGAGTCACTGTGGTGACCCAATTTATTATGGCAGTCGAAGTTACTGGCTGGCGACCCGAGTTGATCTAGTTGGTGACATAAGCTGATCTGGCTGGTGACCTAATTTTGTTAGGTGATCTGGTGACCAGAGCTGATCTAGCTGGTGACCCAAGCTGATCTGGCGACCTGAGTTGATCTAGTTGGCGACCCGTGTGGTGACCTGAGTTGATCTAGTTGGCGACCCGTGTGGTGACCTGAGTTGATCTCGCTAGCGACTTGAGTTGACCAAGTGACTCATCCCGATTTAGAGGCCTAAGTCGATCCGGCAACCCAAGTCAACCCGGTGACTTGAGTCAACCGCGTCGACCGAGTCAACCTAGTGACCCGAGTCGATCGAGTCGACTCGATGACCTGAGTCAACTGAGTTGACCCGATGACCTGAGTCAATTGAGTCGACCTGGTGACCCAAGTCAACCGAGTCGACCTAAGTCGACCCGGTGACTTGAGTCAACCGAGTCAACCCGGTGACCTGAGTCAACTGAGTCGACCGAGTTGACCTAGTGACCTAAGTCAACCAAGTCGACCCAGTGACCCGACTCGACCGAGTCGACCCAGCGACCCGAGTCGCTGTGGTGACCCAATTTATTATGGCAGTCAAAGTTATTGGCTAGCGACCAGAGTTGATCTAGCGACCTGAATTGATCTAGTTGGCAACCTAAGCTGATCTGGTTGTCGACCTAATTTTGTGAGGTGATCTAGTGACCAGAGCTAATTTGGCTGTCGACCTAATTTTGTGAGGTGATCTAGCAACCAGAGCTGATCTGGCTGGTGACCCAATCTGATCTGGCGACTCGAGTTGATCTAGTTGGCGACCTGTGTGGTGACCTGAGTTGATCTCGCTAGCGACTTGTGTTGATCTAGTGACCCATCCTGATCTAGAGGCTTGAGTTGATCCAACAACCCAAGTCGATCCGAGTCGACCGAGTCGACTCGATCATCCGAGTCAACCGAGTTGACCCGGTGACCCGAGTCGACCCGGTGACCTGAGTCAATCGAGTCGACCCGGTGACCTGAGTCAACTGAGTCAACCCAGTGACCTGAGTCAACCGAGTCGACCCGAGTCAACTGAGTTGACGCGGTGACCCGAGTCAACCAAGTCGATCGATTCAACCCGGTGATCCGAGTCGACCTGAGTCGACCGAGTCGGTTAGGTGACTGAGTCGACCCGATGACCTAAGTTGACCGAGTCGACCCAGTGACCTGACTCAATTGAGTCGACCCAGTGACCCGAGTCAACTGAGTCGACCCAATGACTCGAGTCAACCGAGTCGACCTGGTGACCCAAGTCAACTGAGTCGACCGAGTTGACCCGATGACCCGAGTCAACTGAGTCGACCCAGTGACCCAAGTCGCTGTGGTGACCTAATTTATTATGGCAGTTAAAGTTACTAGCTGGCGACCAGAGCTGAGCTGGCAACCTGAATTGATCTAGTGGGTGACCTAAGCTGATCTGGCTAGTGACCTAATTTTGTCAGGTCATCTGGAGACCAGAGCTGATCTGGCTGGTGACCCAAGTTGATCTGGTGACTCAAGTTGATCTAGTTGGCGACCCGTGTGGTGACCTGAGTTGATCTTGCTAGCGATTTGAGTTGATCCAGTGACCCGTCCTGATCCAGAGGCCTGAGTCAATCCGGCAACCCAAGTCGACTCGGTGACCCGAGTCTATCGAGTTGACCGAGTGACCTGAGTCAACCGAGTCGACTCGATGACCCGAGTCAACCGAGTCGACTCGATGACCCGAGTCAACCGAGTCGACTGAGTCGACGTGGTGTCCCGAGTCGGTCAGGTGACCGAGTCGACCCGAGTAAACCAGAGTCGACTGAGTTGACCTAGTGACCTGAATCAATTGAGTCAACCTAGTGACCTGAGTCGACTAGGTCGACCCGTGTCAACCCAAGTCGACTCGAGGCCTAAGTTGATTCGGCAACCCAAGTCGACTCGGTGACCCACGTCGACCGAGTCGACCCAGTGACCCGAGTTGACCCGATGACCCGAGTTGACCCGGTGACCCGAGTTGATCAAGTTGACTGAGTTGACTGAGTCGACCCAGCGACCAGGGTTTTTGTGGTGACCCAATTTATTATGGCAGTCGGAGTTACTCACTGGCGACCAGAGCTAATCTAGCGACCTGAGTTGATCTAATTGGTGACCTAACCTGATCTGGTTGGTGAACTAATTTTGTCAGGTGATCTGGTGACAAGAGCTGATCTGGTTGGTGACCCAAGCTGATATGGCGACCTGAGTAAATCTAGTTGGTGATCCGTGTGGTGACCTGAGTTGATCTCGCTAGCGACTTGAGTTGATCCAGTGACCCATCCCGATCCAGAGGCCCGAGTCGAGCCGGCAACCCAACTCGACCTGAGTCAATCGAGTCGACTCGAGTCCACCGAGTCGACCCAGTGACCCGAGTCAACCTGGTCAACTCGATGACCCGAGCCAACCGAGTCGACCCAGTGACCCGGTGACTCGAATCAACTGAGTCGACCCGGTGACCAGAGTTGACTAAGTCGACCCAGCTGACTTGGTGACCTGAGTCGACAGAGTTGACCTAGTGACCTGAGTCAACCGTGTTGACCTGATGACCTAAGTTGACCTGGTGACCCAAGTCAACCAAGTCTACCTAAGTTAGTAAGGTGACTGAGTTGACCCGAGTCGACCTAGTGACCTGAGTCAACCGAGTCGACCTGGTGACTCGAGTCGACCCAGTGACATGAGTCAACTGAGTCGACCCAATGACCTGAGTCAACTGAGTCAACCGAGTCGACCCTATGACCTGAGTCAACCAAGTTGACCTAGCGACCCGAGTCACTATGGTGACCCAATTTATTATGGCAGTCAAAGTTATTGGCTGGCGACCTGAGTTGATCTAGTTGGTGACATAAGCTGATATGGCGACCAGAGCTGATCTAGCTGGTGACCCAAGCTAATCTGGTGACCCAAGTTGATCTAGTTGGCGACCCATGTGGTGACCTGAGTTGATCTCGCTAGTAACTTGAGTTGACCCGATGATCCATCTTGATCTAGAGGCCCGAGTCGATCCGGCAACCCAAGTCGACCTGGTGACCTGAGTCAACCGCGTCGACCGACTCGACCCAGTGACCTGAGTCAACTAAGTTGACCTGATGACTTGAGTCAACTGAGTTGACCCAATGACCGGAGTCAACTGAGTTGACCCGATGACCTGAGTCAACTGAGTTAACACGATGACTCGAGGCAACCAAGTCGACCCAAGTCGACCGAGTCAGTCAGGTGACTGAGTCGACCTAAGTCGACCTAGTGACCTGAGTCGACCGAGTCAACCCGGTGACTCGAGTCAACAGAGTCGACCGAGTCGACCCAGTGACCCGTGTCAACCGAGTTGACCTGGTGACCCGAGTCGATCGAGTCGACCCAGCGACCTGAGTCACTATGGTGACCTAATTTATTATGGCAGTCAGAGTTACTGGCTGGTGACTAGAGCTGATCTGGTGACCTGAATTGATCTAGTTGGCAACCTAAGCTGATTTGGCTGTCGACCTAATTTTGTGAGGTGATCTGGCGACCAGAGCTGATCTGGCTAGTGACCCAATCTGATTTGGTGACCTGAGTTGATCTAGTTGGTGACCCGTGTGGTGACCTGAGTTGATCTCACTAGCGACTTGTGTTGATCTAGTGACCCATCCCAATCTAGAGGCCTGAGTCGATCCGGCAACCCAAGTCGATTCGAGTTGACTCGGTGACCCGAGTCAACCGAGTCGACCCAGTGACCTGAGTCAATTGAGTCAACCCAGTGACCTGAGTCAACCGAGTCGACCCGATGACCCGAGTCAACCGAGTCAACCCGATGACCCGAGTCAACCGAGTCGACGCAGTGACCTGAGTCAACCAAGTCGATGCGGTGACCCAAGTCAACCGAGTCGACCCGGTGACCTGAGTCAACCGAGTTGACCTGAGTCAACCCGACGACCTGAGTCGACCCGATGACCCGACTCGATCGAGTCGACCTGGTGACCTGACTCGACCGAGTCGACCCAATGACCCGAGTCAACCGAGTCGACCCGGTGACCCGAGTCAACTGAGTCGACCGAGTTCACCCGGTGACCTGAGTCAATTGAGTCGACCCAGTGACCCAAGTTGCTAGTGACCTAATTTTGTTAGGTGATCTGGAGACCAGAGTTGATCTGGTTGGTGACCCAAGCTAATCTGGCGACCAGAGTTGATCTAGTTGGTGACCCGTGTGGTGACCTAAGTTGATCTTGCTAGCAACTTGAGTTGATCCAGTAACCCATCCTGATCCAGAGGCCTGAGTCGATCTGGTAACCCAAGTCGACCTGAGTCGACCTGGTGACCCGACTCAACCGAGTCGACCCGATGACCCGAATCAACCAAGTCGACCTGATGACCCGAGTCAACCAAGTCGACCTTGTGACCCGAGTCAACCAAGTCGACCCGAGTCAGTCAGGTGACTGAGTCAACCCGGTGACCTGAGTCGATTAAGTCAACGGAGTCCACCCAATGACCTGAGTCAACTGAGTCGATCGTGTCAACCCAGTAACCTAAGTCAACCCGGTGAATCGAGTCAACTGAGTCGATCGAGTCGACCCGGTGACCTGAGTCAACTGAGTCGACCTGAGTCGACTGAGTCAACCCAGTTACCTGAGTCACTGTGGTGACCTAATTTATTATGGTAGTCAGAGTTACTGGCTGGTGACCTAAGCTAATCTGGCTGGTGACTTAAGTTTGTCAGGTGATCTAGCGACCAGAGTTGATCTGGTTGGTGACCCAAGCTGATCTGGCGATGTGAGTTGATCTAGTTGGCGACCCGTGTGGTGACCTGAGTTGATCTCGCTAGCGACTTGAGTTGATCCAGTGACCCGTACTGATCCAGAGGCCCGAGTCGATCTGACAACCCAAGTCGACCCGGTGACCCGAGTCAACTTGGTGACTCGAGTCGATCCGATGACCTGAGTCAACTGAGTCATCCCGAGTCGACCGAGTCAGTCAGGTGACTGAGTCGACCCGGTGACCTGAGTCAACCAAGTCGACCTGGTGACCCAAGTCCATCGAGTCGACCGAGTCGACCCAGTGACCTGATTCAACCAAGTCGACCTGGTGACCCGAGTCAACCGAGTCGACCTGGTGACCCGAGTCGCTGTGGTGACCCAATTTATTATGGCAGTCAAAGTTTTTGGCTGGCAACCAGAGCTGATCTGGCGACCTGAGTTGATCTAGTTAGCGACCTAAGCTGATCTAGTTGGCGACCTAAGATGAAATGGTTGGTGACCCAGGCTGATCTAGTTAGTGACCTGATTTTGTCAGGTGATCTAGCGACTAGAGCTGATCTAGCTGGTGACCCAAGCTGATCTAGTGACCCGAGTTGATCTAGTTGGTTACCTGTGTGGTGACCTGAGCTGATCTCGCTAGCAACTTGAGTTGATCTAGTGACCCGTGCAATCTAGAGGCCCGAGTAGATCCGACAACCCAAGTCGACTTGAGTCGACCTGAGTCAACCGAGTCAGCTGAGTCGACCTAAGTCACCCTAGTCGACCCGGTGATCCAAGTCAACTGAGTTGACTCAAGTTGACTGCGTCGACCCGAGTCGACCGGGTCGGTCAGGTGACTGACTCGACCTGAGTCGATTTGGCTACCTGAGTCAACTCGGTGACCCGAGTCGATCGAGTCGACCGAGTCGACCAAGTCCACCCAGTGACCTGAGTCACCTTAGTCGACCGAGCGACCAGAGTCGTTGTAGTGACCTAATTTATTATGGCAGTATGAGTTACCGACTAGCGAGCAGAGTTGATCTAGCCACCCGAGATGATCTAGTTTGCGACCTGAGTTGATCTAGTTGGTGACCCGAGTTGATCTGCCTGTTGACCTAATTTTGTCAAGTGATCTAGCGACCAGA
>BSBK01013080.1:2500-133088 GCA_027943335.1 Chamaecyparis obtusa
TAAAATGGTTTTTAATCCCTTAATTTGAATATTGTATTTGATTATTGAACTTTGGGTATATTTGTATTTTTAATTAAAGGTTATAATAATGTGATCCCAATTTAGTTTATTATTATTATATTTATATATTAATTTGATATAATTTGTTAACCCTAAATATCACATTAGGGTTAATAACACGATTATATTTTATATTTTACTCCTTAAATGAATTTATGCAAGGTGATCCTAAATGGTAACCTAGTGATTGTTAGGGGACCATTAGGGTTATGAAATCAATTTTCCTTGATTTGTACTTCTCCAAATTGGACCCTTAGAATTTGTTGACCTAATCGTTGACCTAATTCTATTTTCTATTTGGATTATTGATTGGATTAATCCTCTTTTATTATTTTATGTTTAACCTAGTTAGGGTTTCCCTTGACTAATGCGCTTAGAGGAACAAGGGATGTTGGCAAGCTAGCGCATGCCATGATTCCCCTTGTGAGTTGTTATGTGTTGGTCAATGTGTTTCATTTTTGAGTTGAGTATACCTTAGTGTGTAACCTAGATAATGCTTTGTGCTAAAAAAAAAATTGTTGTGTGTGTTTTTGCCCTAATTTTTGGGCATGACATACATGATATTTATGTTTATTTTTGTTATGCTATTCTAATTAGTGTAAAGATTTGATAATTTTTATTATACCCTCATCTCAAGGTTAGTGAAGGAAGTTCTTCCACTACCTTAACATATTTTCACAAATGTGAAAATAGGCATAAGCATATTGTTTGTAAATGGGAAGAACTTAAGGAATTAAATCATAAGAATTTACATTTCATCAGACATAAGATGGATCAAAAGATCAAGCGGATGTATTATAAAAAAAGGTGGTCAAAATGTACAAGGTGGTAGAATATGATTATGTTAACAAGCTACAGTGAATGATATGGATCTAGATAGGGAGAACATGATGGAAAAAGTATCTTAGATGGATCCATTACCACATCAAAAGAGGGTAGTTATTACCAATTTGAAAGACTTGGAAAAGCATGTGCGCAAGCCTACTACATAGAGGGGGAGAAGAAGTAAGAAGGTAATTCTTTGAATTACAAAGGTTAAAATAAGAGCAATTAGAAAGAAAGGACATATAACACTATTGTGAAAAATAATAATCAAAAGGACACAAAGAATCATTGTATTTATTATCAATTAGGTGGAAATGTAAATTCAAAATGTTGGAAGCTTCATTCCTAACTATGTATTGAACATAAATAAGGCTATAGAAAATTATAATAGAAAGAAAACTATGTTAATAAATAAATAATGTGTAGAAATAGACCTACAACTAGTTCATATTGAGTCCCAAAATTATTTTTCACACTTTTAGAGGAGACAATCCAATTCAAGGACATTGATATGTCATTCTTAAAGGTGGATAGGCATGCTCATCAAAAAATAATGATTAATGGCATGTCATTTACTGAGAATAGATAATATTTTCTTTAGATTGGGCTTAGCTATACCGAAGAGGCTATTCCTAGAGGTAATCCTAAACAAGATTTATGAATATATATAATTTGAAACAATTATATTAGAATGAAATGTAAACCTAGTCCCAAAAGGTATCATTAGACCAACAACTAACCTACTACACATATAACCTCTATTAAGTAGATAAAAATATGCACAACATGATTATTTAAGAATAAGAATTTTTCATTTTTATTGTTGATGTTTCTCAAATTAAAATAATAAATTAAAAAATACATACAAATTTAATTCCTACTCCTAAACAAATAGTTAAATATTATTTTCATTTTTAGGTGCATGAAAGGTCAAACATTTTTAAGAATAAAACCTTATATTGGCTTACAAATAGTAATTTATAGAAGAAACGACACATAGAAATGCCAAAATAAATATGATATCATTAACTGGGGATGTTTTAATAATCTCTCTCCAAACTCCAAAAATCCATATGCAATAAGGAAAGACCATTACAAATAACATTTGAAATGCATTTAAATTGAACAAACTTTTTTGTTTTGAAGTTACAAATTGAGTAGAATCAAGTAAATACATCGGTATATCTTATTCAAAATGTAATCTTATGTTAAAAAAATCAGTTTAGACACTTATTTTGAAAAGACAATAATATTCACATTCATACCCCATTCGGATGGGTGAAAGGGGCTGACGAAATATAGGTAACAAAAAGATGCTAGGTAACATTTGGGGTAAACATATATTAACATATAGATTAAATAGAAGTCAATGATATTTCCCTTGATGCATTTCATATTTTTCTTGAAAGATCTTATTTCTGGGGTTTTATTTTATGAGAAGAGCTAACAAGTATAGATGGGTCAGAGACAAATTTAAGCACATAATTAAGCACACCAAAGTAGGTCTACAGTTTCCATATAATTGCTCAAAATACCAAGTTTCCACCAAGAAATTAAGTAAAGCATGAGATCTAACTTGTACCAAAATCTCCTCTACCTAGTATTTATTCTTATATTAGAGAGTTCAAAAGGAAACTTGAGGAATTTTTTGAGAAAAGGGTCATTTTCCCTAGCACTTCACCTTGTACATCACCTATAGGGATGATGTGAAATAAATAAGATTCTTATAGGATGTTTATAGACCATAGGGCTCTTAATAAAATCGACATTAAGAATAGATATCATCTTCTAAGGATAGATAATTTCTTGGACCAACTTAAACATGCTAAGTATATTACAATGTTAGATCTTAAGTCTAGTTATAATCCTTTGTTAATGAAAGAAGATGAAGAATATTCTTAGAAGACTACTTTCAAAATGAAGCATTCTCTTTAAATAGTTAGTACTTATTTTGTTTGATTAATACACTTGAAAATTATATGAGATTGATGAATGATGTCTTAAGGGATTTCATGGATAGTTTTTTTCATAGCATATGTAGATAATATTCTATTTTTAATATAATATGGGAAGGACATCTTGCAAAAACTAAAATTAAAATATCTAAGGAAATGTAATATGGAATAGCTTAAAATAGACTCATAAAAAATTAAAATGTAAATTGGCCTACACTAAACAATACTATTGAAATAAGGAGTTTTGTATGGGTTGAAAAATTCATGAGAAATATTATTTCTCTTTTTCTCCTATGTAGTTGCACCTTTAAACCAAATTGCATCAAATGGAAGAGGCTTCCATTGGGGGATAAAACAAGATAATGCATTCAAAAAAATTAAGTATGAAATAGGTCATGCTCCTATGCTTTTTCTTCCTAATATACAAAATCTATTTGAGGTGGAAACATACACAATTACTATGTTATAGGTGTCATCTTGATGCAAGGTGATAAGTTTGTGTATTATCTTTCAAAGGTTTTTACTTCAATAGTTTAGAGTATAACTATTATATTATAAGGACATTTTTGGTAATTAAAGATGGAAGCATTATTTAAATTTATAAAATAAATTATTATGTACTCTAATAACTAACTTATGTAATATATATAAGGGGGTTAGGTCATAGGGATACCACAAGGTTTAGTTGGTAGCTCCCGCAATGTCTCTCATCATCATTGTTCCAGGCCCCCCTAAAGCTCCCTCTTCTGGTCCTCATGTTGTCGTTGTTTTTGTTGGTGCCCCAAGAGCATCCATTCCTGCTGCTCATGTCTATGCTCATGTCGTCCCTTGGGTAGTTGTGGCGGTTTCTTCTCTTACTGCGCCTGTGGACATGGTTCTTGCAGTCGAGCCTTCTATGGCGGCCTTGGTGCGGGGTCCTTCAATTGAATCCCTTACACCAAATCCGGGGAAGACTGTTATTCACAGTGATTTTCCTATTTCTAAAAATATTGTCATGGAACTGGAGGAGGAGACTATAACTGAGATTGATGTTGTCGCCTCCAATTTTTTCTTCGCATGGCCCGATCTGCAAATTTAAGGGTCACTGGCCTTGTTTTCCCGATTTACATTCTTGGATCTCCAAGCATTGGGAGCCCCTTATCACTGGTACAGTCCACATATTCCCTATGGCTAAGGGTTTTTTTGTTGCTAAATTTGAAAATATTGTGGATAGAAAAATGATTCTATGTGAAAAAAAATTCAACTGGGATGGTCGCTTCATGCTGATGCTGGAACCCTGGCATCCTAACTTCTCCCCGTCTTCTAAATCCTTTAATAAGTTGCCCATCTGAGGCAAGCTGCCTAATCTTCCCCTCCATCTTTGGGTTGATTCTCTTCTCGAAACTGTGGGGAATGCTATTGGGGATTTTATTTTGGTGGATGAGAAATCGTCTGAATTTTCTCACTCGACTTATGCTTGGATTTTGGTGGATTTGGATATCTCTAATGGTCTGTCGGCAATGATCAAACTCTCTACTCCTAATGGTAGAAGTTGGATTCAACATCTGGACTATGAAGGCCTCCCCATCAGATGCAGAAGATGCTTCAAGACTAGTCATGTTTTAGGTCTTTTTGATCTTCATAAATTTAAAAGGACTGCCTTGTGGTGGCAAGATGCCTCTTCTCAACACTATAAGGTGGAAAAAGTGTCCTCACCCTAGAGCTTTTCATAGGTGGTTGGGCAGGTCCATATGTCTTCTCCTCCTCTTGGTTTCATTCATGTTGCTGGTGTAGCTGTGGATGTTGTTGCTCCTCCTTCCTTGACTGCGTGTGTGTAGATTCTTTCTATTTCTTCTATGGTGGCTCCTCCTTCTATTGATGTTGGTTATGCCCATACTGGATCTTCTGTAGGGTTAGTTGTTGGGTATGCTCCTATTGGTTCTTCTGCTGGAGTTGTCCCTCTCTCTGGCTCTCACTCCTAGACTGTTGCCTTATTGCAGTGCATTGGCCCCTCTGGGGGGTTTTTTCTATTGTTTTGGACTCATTGGATTGGCAGAATGTTGTTTCTATGGTTGAAGAAGGTTGGTTCAAGGTTAAAGGTAAACATTCCAAGAGATCGTTGCCGTCTTTTGATATGACCCTTCAGTCCCATCAGAAGGGTGCCAAAGGAAAATCCTAAATCTTGGGGCTTTCTTTTGGTTGGGCTTGCTCGAAGCTCATCTCAAGATTTGTTTGTTCTAGGTTGTGGGAGCCTAATGTTAAAACCCTTGTCTAGGTTTTGTCTTGTTCCATCTTGTGGGATGTCATTGTCTATCCTTTGAATCTTCCTATAAAGGGTTCTGGGTCCCTTAAAAACCTATTTTCCATAATCAAAAACTTATGTAATATATAAAATTAACAAAACAAATGCAAGACATTATAAATATATGGTATTTATATAACAAATTTATTTGGTCATTAAATATAAAAAGGGAACTAACAATCTTGTGGCAAAATATGTTGTCTAGGGCAGCCATCCTAGTGATGGCTATGGTGACTCACTTGGATCCTTTCCAAAAATAGACTTTTAATGAATGATATGGAAATGATAGAATTTGGTAAAATATATGAAGAACTTCTTCAAAGGTGAATGTAAAAATTAATGGAGACTTGTATCTTCCAAATGGTTTACTCTATAAGGTACGATAATTGTGTTAAGAGGATAAAATTTACTATTAATGATGAAGATGCATACTTCCCAAATGGTGGGTCACTTCAATGTAGATAAAATTATTGTTCATTTCCAAAAGTGTGTTATGGCATAAAATGTTGCAATGTTTTTTAGAAGTTGTAAGTTGGATTGCACTAGCAAATCTAGAATTTGCTTCACTTGTTCCCACAAGAATGTAGAAAAGTATTTGTATAGATTTTTTAGGAGGTTTCCTAACAAGTATACATGGGTGTGATTATTTGTTTTAAGCATGTATATATTCACTAAGATGTGTATTTTAACTACTTGTAAGAAGACTATCATAGGAAAAGGAGAAGTTCAAATGTTCTTTAATAATGTACAGGTGCAATTTGGCCTTTCTATGTCCATAATTTCATATAGGGAAACAAGGTTGGTAAGCTTTGGTTCAGATTGTGATCCATTATGGACACAAAGCTAAAGAAAATCATGGCTTTTAATTGTCAAACAAAAGTGGTTAAGAAGATCTTGGTGTGAGTCATTAAAGGTTATAACAATAAGTGTCCCTCAACATTAGATAAAGTACTCCCTTAAATTCTAAATGCTTATAATATGGCATTGTATTCTTCTATTATTGTTATCATTTGAAGCATGTTTGGGATATTTACCTTCAAGACTCATTAATGTAGCTCTTGCTAAGAAAAATGAACAAGGCAAGATAATGAGGTTACTAAGCTATCATTTTTTTTCAAATGATTACATAAATCCAACTCAAGATTAAGGAATAACTAGATAGAACACAACTTGTATAAACAAAAGCATGAGTTATGTAAGGATAAAAAACTTAAGGTAGGAGACAAAGTTTGGTTTTCCTTAGGCTAGTAAAGGCTATAGAGACAAGCAAAGAAAATTAATCCATTAAAAATGGATCCTTCACAATTTTGGAGGCCATAGGTGAAAACGCATTCAAAAAAAAATATTTTCATGAAGATGTACTCAATTGTTAATTTTGGGTACTTGTTGCTTCATGATACCTCCATAGCAAATGAAAGAAAATAGAATATGTAGTACCCTCCTAACAAAAAATTGGATGTGGAGTTAAGATCCACACTCACATAGCATGTGGTGCTATAAGCAAGTAAGGGGAACGAGAAATCAAGCTCAAGAAACATGGAAAAAATAGACTCAAAGATCAAAATATCAAGTAAGAAAAATATTCTTCCAACAAAAGAGAGAGAGAAGTCTTCCCCCACTGAACATCTCATCAAGATTTTTTGGGACCAAAAGCCTCCTAAGAAGGGACATGTGATCCAAAAAATAATTGGAAAATGTATGAAGTGCCAAAACATTAATAGTAAAGTGAATTCAAACTCACAAAGAGTAGCAAAATAGAAAATGAAAAGAAAAATGTAAGTAAACAACATTGATCATGATAAATACATGTCCATGACTATAATTGCAATAGTGTCCATTGCAATTACACATTTAAAAATCAAAATGTAAGTCATTTAGTCATTGTTTGGTCCTATCGTTTAAGAAATCATTGAAGATGAGGGAGAACTCTATTGTCACATAAAACTATAGATAAAAGGTTGTAATGGATTGTAAGGCATACCTTTTTGGTTTGGAGAAGAGGATGAATATTGGAAGGTTTAATTGTTCATAAGAAAAAATGGCATTAATAGAAGTAAAGGGTAAAAATAATCTCCCTTGGTTTACTTATCTTCCAATGTGCTAAAGAAAAGTAGTGATGTCATTGCCACTACTGGAAAGCTAGTTATTCCTCCACATTAGGTGTTTACTATAAGAAAATCCAAGCTGTGTGAGTTTATTTCTACTTTTTAACTCAGTATTTTAATATTTATATTTAATTATATTTGTAGGAACTAGTAATAAGTAATAGTTAATTTAAATTCTATTTTAGTAAGAGTTTACATATAAATGTGGGGTGAGGAGTATTTCAAGTAGACAAATCCTACCACTCATAGTTTTGAGTTTCTCAAACACAAGGTAATTGAACAATCATTGTTCACATTGTTTGATTTTGATAAGGTATTTTACATCAATTTTACACCAATGATACAAAAATTGGGGAATTTTGAATAATGCAAGGAGACCTCTTGTATACTCCAATGAAAAGATAAATTATTTCAAGCACAAATATTCAATATGATTCAAATTTCTTTGGTATTTTGTAAGCACTAAATAAATGGAGGCATTACTTGTGCGTGAAGTTTTGTCTTTCATATCTGCAATTTATCAATAGTCAAGGTAAATTGAAATAGAGGAATGTGAGTTGAGTTAAATTCTTGAAGAGATGTCCATTTTTGTTGAAGCATAAGAGGATGAAATTTAATGATTTATTTGATGTGTTAAACAAAAGAGTATTTTCTCCAAAGATGAGAGTGAAAGTTGTGTTGTTTGAAAATATGTACATGTAACCAATAGATGATAATTTCAATGAGGCATACAACACATTCCAATCAAAAAAGATGGAACATAGTTCTTTGATAACTTCATTCGGGATGATTTACTCTTCAAGAAATAATTGTGTATATTACTTGGGTCAATATGATTAAATTTGATTAGTGAGAATAATAGTGGTGGAATGGAAAAATACTTCAAAGTAGACAACATATTAGCACTCTTCAATGAGGAACGGCTGTGGCTAATCATGGGAGAAAAGGTTCAAAGTTTTATGTTGAAACTCCAAGTGTGTTGGTTTACAAAGGGAAATAGCCAAATTATGAGACTTTATGAACCCTTATAGACACCATAAAAGCTTTAGGGTGATGATATGAATTTTTTCACTCAATATTTATGGCGGTTCACAAGTTGTCTAGGATGACATATTTCATATAGTACCAAAAGACAAGCGATGTTCCACATATCATAAGCCATTATTTAGAGTTGTGAGGTCGCATGGATAATCTAGGAGCATTATGTCAAATGTGACAACAAATGCATTGGCCATTCTTGGGGTCATTATAAATGAACTTCATAATCAAACAAGAAAATAAAATTTATGAATAAATGCTTGGAGAAGTTGATGTAATGTTTGGCAGGAGATAAGCCCAAGAAATGGGATTTTGTGTTGATGTAGGTAATTGTTTTCCTACAATAATTTAGTCAACAAGGGCATTGTAAACATGTTTTTCCATGTAGTGTATGGATGTAGCCCCAAAAGTGTCGTAGAGTTGAGAGATGCAAGTAATGTTATAGTATAAATTATTGAAGCAATAAAGTTTCTTGCACAGCTTAGAAGTTGTTAACCAAGAGTAATTAAATGTAGAAAGTGCATGAAAATTAGAAATAAATGGCAAAGGAATTCATAGAAATATTTGGTTTGGTGCATGTAGAAAAGAAAATATTCTTGAGAGGCATAAAGATTATGTTAGATGAATATAGGACTATGTATACTGTTGAAGTAGATATCAACCAATGCCCATAAGATTTGAATTGTTGATCAAAAAACTTAGATGAATTGGTTACACCATAAAATCCTATCATTCTAATCATAAAGTGTCATCAAAAATCCTCATCAAGAATTTTTTCATCAAGCTACTATAACAAAGATGTTTTTAGATAGTGGTCTTCTTTATTGATGCTTATAGGGGTTTGGAGATAGTGTGGGATGTCTTGGAATCTTCATTGGTGGATAATACATCTTCAAGGTTTGAACCTTCTCATCATGGACCTCATAGATGTAGTTGTATTATAAAGACAAATCTACATGAAGATAAAGGCTAAATCATCAATATGATTGCATATCTAAATTCTTCTATAAAAAAATGTGCAATTAATAAAAATGACATCTTGTTTCAAATTTGAATGTAAAAGTTATGACTTTTAAAAGAAATAGGTCATCGTGCACTAGTGATGCGGAAAACATGCATTTACCCTAGCATACTTGTCATGGGAAGTGAGAACTCTTCATGGAATTGTTGAACTCTTCATTTTAATTGGATTTTATTCATAAACTAACAAAATTTTCACAAGTAAAGTAGAAAATATGTCACTATGTGAGCAAAGAGTTGGAAATTATAAAATTAAAAACATTTTCTCTTCTAGTTTGGCTATTTATCTTCCAAGTTCCCATCTTGGGGAAGGAGTGCAGAAATGTTTGGAACCTTCTCTACATTTGGAAATGGTTGGGTACTCTTCTTAGTGGTGTGTGGAGCAATTGGTGAGTGTGTATATGTGATTTTACAAGCATATTTGTAACAACAAAAGTGTGAGTGAGTAGTTTAGATATCTTAATTGATACTAGAGCATGTTAAGGTTGATATGGCCATCGCATATGTGTACCTCCTTGTTACATAGTGGAACATGAAGAAATTGAATCTTAGACTAGATTTTTAAACCCAAAGTCAATTTTCACCATGTGGATATGTCTTTTTCTAGATTTGAACTATTTGTTATGGTTTTTATATTGATAAAAATTTGGATTGGAAGGGTCTAAATCCTCGCACAAAAAAATTAGCCAAAAGGTAAATGGAACAATACCATGAACTATGGGGACAAACCAAACCACTCAACACAGCTAAGAAGAGTGAGATACAACTACAACTAAATTTCCTTATACAACCATAGACAAAAATGAAATAGCATGGATCCCCATGGCCCCACTTAGACAATACCAAACTTGAGTATGTTTATCCTCACAACGTTCAATTGAGCTTGATTTTAGGAGATAGATATAGGAAGACTCTTCTTTCTCATAACAACATTCCAATAGGTATTATCCTCCAAGTCCACGAAATGGGGAAATTTTGTCCAGTTCCTCTCCAAAGTGCATATTAAAGTGAAAAGGAGAAGATCAAGGAGGCAAAGTAGGCAAATGATTAGTCACCACTACATGAGTAGGCTCAATTTGATTCAAAGCCAAAGGCATAACATGTTCAGTTATCAAAAAAGGTTCCCAAATTGGAATCAACATAGCAATAGGATTAGGGCACACTAAAGCCTCACAAAGTGCAAGAGATCTAATCTCCTAAGAAGACTCAACATCTAAAGAGGAGTCATCAGTTGGAGAGTCAAGGGCATGAATAATATTGATTAATATTTTTGGAATATTTTGACAACATTGTTATGCTTTGTGCCAAGAGAGGAGGACAATTAATAGCTAAGTACTTGATGGTAAAGCATCGTTTGCATCTTAAGAGGAAACCGTCATAGTCAAACAGTTGTGTCCAAGACCTCTTTGTCACCATCAAAACCATATCCATGCAAAGAGGCTTGGAAATATAAATGTCTACCAAAATGCGAGCAAAATTAGAGTGTCCCATGTAAGAAGTGGTTGATTTTACCTTCAAGAAATGCCCCATAGAGTTGGCTATAACCACATAGCATAAATCCTCCCAAAACTAAAGAGGGAGATTCAAAGGTCCAACCCACACAAGTCTATTTTAGGAATGAATTTAAAAGAGGCAAAGCAAGGTTTGATGGAAGGAAGTGTTTGCCCCATAACCACAACTAACCTTCAAGCATCAAACCCCTAACCTTTGATGAGTCAAAAGACATGACAAAGAAACCACTTGCACAAGGAGGAGAACTTGAAGTTGTCCTCAATAATAGGCCTCCATAAATCCACAACCCATTTGTGTAGGTCAAGAAGAGAAGGCCAAAAATTGCAAAATCAACACACCAAGCCCCTCTTTTAGAGATTTTCAATTTCCAACACATTTCGACCACAAATCACCACTAAGGAATATCTGGCACAAGAGATGGGTTGTATTCTCTCCCTCAGAGGGTGAGAAATGCTTCTAACACTCATAACAGTTGCAAAATATTGCCTACAACCTACAACAGAAGTCTTAGCAAAGCTAACCAGTATGGCATTAGAAGGAACAATAGTCTCATGAGAGATGCAACTATTGTTGGAAACTCCTAGATCAACAATCTAACTAGACAACAAATAAATCCTATTGGAATCCACAAGTCAAACCCAAACTAGAGGCTTTGGAGCCTTCAACACCAATGTCAGCATTAGGGCATCTATAATGAACAAAGGAAGTCCACTTCAATGCATGTATAGATAAAGCTGCATTAGAGCAACGTCATGACATTCACCCAATGGGAGAACCCTAACACGTCGTAAGCAAGAGCACGACCATCAATGGGAAGCACAAATAAGTCACCAACAAGTGCATCATAGACAAGAGAGACAAATGAGCCAACCATTCAAAAAGCAATATGATATATTAACTTGTAATATTGACAAGAGAGAAATGATAAGAACTAGAATTGTTATATGTTGATGTTTAAATCTATCTTTCATTGTTCTCAACTTTTGACAATGGCAACCATTGTAGATGGGAGAAGCAATTTCCATGGTGTGTTAAGAGATCTTGGCATCCAAAATCCATTCATTGATGATTATGTGTGACATAGAAACCCTAATTTATAGATCAATTTCTTGCCAATTTTCAATGTACTTGATCTATATATTGTTAATCCTAACCAATGACAGAGAGGGGGGGTGACTCAGTCAATTTTACTTATTTAACCTTTTTCTATTTCTTAGCCCATTAAACTGAATACAGCTATTGTGTGATACTGAAAATATAATGCATGCTTAAATAACATGAACAAAAATCACATACACAAGCTAACACAGGATATATATACATGGAAACCCTCAGTTAGAGGGAGAAAACCACAGTGGGACAGAACCCATGAACTTCTCTACTGCAGTAATAAAGCTGCCCTTTTAAAGGCTTACAAAAGCATTGGTTAGAATGCTACCCTGTCAAGGGATTTGATATAGATCGGTTAAGATCTTGACCCTGTAAGGAGTCGCCTCGCCAGAGGACTTAAGAACATCAATCAAGATGTCACACGGTGAAGAGATTTATACAATGGAACCTATTAGGATTCACCCTGATAAAGGGATTTTATGAGCTTCACACAATAAAAGAAATGATCTTCTTTAGACACTCAATCGGTTGATCAAATCATACCTATTATTTTCTTGCTTTGCTTGGTTGTTTAATCTCTGTCTTTCACTCGTGGTGACTGTAACCCTTCTTAGAAGACTCGACTCTTCTGCTCTGCTCTCTTTTTACGCTCTTGATTTTCAACAACTCTTCTAATGCATGATGACCAGTATATATAATAATCTTCTCATTACCACACCAAATGGTGGCGCCAAGTTGTAACTCTTCCAAAACGTCATTGTTCTGGAAAGTGATATGAAAGTCTCGCATGCAGAACTCTTGATCAAGACAAAAAGCTCACATACAGAACTTCAGTTCATCTCGAAACGCTCATAGAAAAACTCCAGTTCATCTCAAAACGCTCCGCAAAAATTGGATCGGATTATAAAGCACGGACCGGTAGATGTGCTACTTTGAGCGGGAACCGGTGTGCTACCGATTGAGTCATCTGCCTCCTGTGGTGTTCTACTAGACTAGTTGGACAAGACTAGTATTATTGTGACCAGTGTAGGTACATTGGTTACCTAGTGAGCTTGATGGTTGTCGACTAGGACAACTATCAGTTCACCACTGTTGCTCTA
Organism: Chamaecyparis obtusa; assembly: GCA_027943335.1. Taxonomy (NCBI): domain Eukaryota; kingdom Viridiplantae; phylum Streptophyta; class Pinopsida; order Cupressales; family Cupressaceae; genus Chamaecyparis; species Chamaecyparis obtusa. Next base: position 15,507 of record BSBK01013080.1, read on the forward strand.
ACTTAAAGACCGGTGTGTTTGATATTTGCCAATGATGACAACTAAGCATAATGCCAACACACACACACACACACACACACACACACACACACACACACACACACATATATATATATATATATTGGATTTGATATGTATAGGTATCTTACTAAGGATGTCTAATGCAAGAGCATCTATGGTCACAAGGAATCTTGTATTTACCACAACAATTGTATTTAACACAAAAAGATTGATTGTGGCATTTTTGTTGCAATTGTTCACAAATAGTTCCAAAACATTCTCTACACCCTAATAAATAATTTGAATTATGTGTGAACAACCTTGCCATGTTCTCATCATCAAACTTATATGGGACTTTGTCTACCATGGATCTACATATTTTTTCTTTAATAAGTTAGTTCTCATAAGGATTCCAAAGGAAAACTTATTTTTCCTTACCTTTAGAATTTAAATTCTATATATTTTATATTAAAGATTTTCTTCATTGGATAATGTGTTCAGAAAACCAATACACTTGGGTTCAAACTTAGATAGCACGTACTTGGATTCCAAAATCTACTCAAGCCTAGTTGAACCAATCAAAAGATAGTGTAGGTTTTGGCATTAAAGGAAATATATCGCTCAATTTGAAACATGGTACATAATAATGTCTCAAATATTCAACTTGAATATTGATCTGTGTTGAGAAAATACATTACAATTTAAACAAGGCATCAAATTCAAAAGGTTGTTCCTCTTCATGACAGAGTAATGAGTTTAGTTGAAGACCAAGTTGTGTATAAATATGCATTCTTTTGCATTGTAAAACATCTCTCAATCAAAAAGAGCTTGCAAGTCCACATTTTTTGTTAGGGATCAATATTGTTTCTTTAATATGAAGTGAATTTGGTAAACTTCAATATCAAATATTGAGTTTCATCCATATCCCTATGTTGTTTTTGGTGTTGTGCACATGTTTATTGTAGTGCACTAAATTTAATAGCCCTTAATTAGGTTCACAAACCTTTACTAGCATAATTGTGTAGTCATTGTACATTGTTGTAAGATGTGTGAAATTTAATTCAAATTAATTTATGTTGTAGCACTAGCCAATTAATTATACAAGATTTATACTATTTGATTTGTCACAATTGAAAGACTTCAACATTTATCTTAAAATTAAATGTGATAAAAAATAAATAAATCAATCAAGTGATATAACATGAATGTTTATGACTACATATGTGATTATTTGTATTCATGCATGGGATTGTATTGATGAATGGAATTGTTAGAAAAAGTTAGTTTGTTTTCATAAATTGGGTTGTTAGAAATAGGTAGTTAAGTGTTGCAAAGAGCATAAGAAAAAAAAATACTAATGCAACTAAAAGAGAGTGCAAAGGGATTAGAAAGAGACAAGATTATTACTATAAAATTTCACTACCTAAGAGACACCTACAAGGCCAAGAGATGATGATGACCAAGTTGTTTTAGCTATTATTTGTGTTTAATCTCATAGGTGTTTAGCATACCATGCACTCCAAGGAGTGAACTTTCTTTTAACTGACATTTAATTTGACTTTGCATTTTGTTATTGACTTGCATGATACTATTTATCATTACTGGCCTTTTGCACTATTATAGCTTTGATAATCATACTTTATGTCCTTTAGTGGCTTGGGATACAATAGCAATTCACCTATTTTTCTTGATATAAGACTTGTTTATGATAAAAATAATTTTTAAATATTTTATTAGGCTTAAAAGACTTATGGTTAAAAAATATTATGAAATAAAAGCAAATAAGCAAATTTTAATATAAATTGGCAAAAGAAAGCATATATCATGTACTAAATAATTAATGATAATAATTTACAACTATCTTAAATCATTTTTCATAGTAGGCAAACCTTAGACATTGTGCATCATCAATCAAAGGTTGGTTTTGGATCCCTTCTAGAAAAATAATGTTCATATAATAAAGATCTCTATATTCTAAAGAGCCAGCAATAAATTTCATTACTATATTTATTGATCTTGTCTTTCCTTCATATAAACACATTGCCCACACATTAGAGATTTCCTTGTTCGAAGAATTCAATCATTAATCAATATGTTTCTCTTCACCACATTTCAAGATAATTCGACGTTAGTTATCAAAATTAAATATTGCACTTCATAGTGCTCAATATCAATTATAGAAAGGCACAAATCTTTAACTTGTAAAAAAAACATTTTTCATATTTAAAGAAAACCTTCATTTTTTAAATAAAAATATGAATAAATGTTTTATATATAAGTAACATGTTAAAAAAAAGTTGATAGATACAAGATCTTTCGAAGTATAAGATTTGGAACAAAAAAGTTTAATTTTTACTTTTGAGCATCTAAGACACTTAAAATTATTGTTAAAAATATTTTTATTTTAACATACATTTACAATTGTACTCAATGTTCCAAATAACATGACTCTAGCTATAACCCATACCATTGCCCAACATCCAAGCATATAACCTTTTTGTTTTGATTCAAAAGAGTCAAAACATTAATTATTATATTGAGGTGTAACTTATAGTGGTATTTAGGGGAAAAGCATTTGATGACATGAAGTGAAAGAAAAACTACTATAGTGAGCATTAATACATATAAATGAACTATTGAAAGCAAGACATAAATATAGAATATTTACTCCACTTTTCAAAGTAAAAACAAAAGAAAAGAATTAGCTCAATAAAGAATGGTGACTTTTTATAAAAAGAAAGTAAAAGTTACATGCAAAAGTTTTTTTAAAATGTCCACAATTTAGCTCTTAGTAAATGATGAAGATAAAATGAAATAATTATTAAATAAAAATAAAAATTTGTGTCCATACATATAATATATAATTAGTAAAATAAATTTGAAGCGAAACAAAATAATTATGAATAAATCAAATAAATTGTATTTTTATTTCAAGGTGATGAGGTACATGGAAACTCCTTTTTTTTAAATATAATTTAATAATTTATAGAAAATCTGAAAATATGATATTGAACTTTGAAAATAAGAACATTGATAAAGTTTACTGATTAACATTAACTTTGAAGTTTGAGTACACAAATATGTTGAGTTTTGAATCTGGAACTTGTCTATATGCGCTACACAAGCTGTCATCATAGGCCAAAAGATATACTTCGTACTGAGATTGATGGCTTCAAGTTGGAGGCTCTTAAATAATGGGTATTCAAGAAAGTCAAAGTTGAGAGAATGGAGGCTTAAGCCTAAAATGGAAGATGATCAGAATTAGAAAATACCCAGCTATTAGTGAAAAATATCATCAATACAGAACAGGGACAAATGAAGTTATAAAGAGTGGGAAAGGGCAATTTTTGAGGACAAGTTTCTAAATGTGAGATTAAACCTCATTCCCATTTTGTCTGCTTATACTTAAGATTGTAATAATTAATCTGCTTTGGTGGCCTTTGGGAGCTGAGATTTACACGTCAGTTAGGGTTTGATTATCCTTGGTTGGAAATGCTTGATTGTTTTGATTGTAGGAAGTTTTTAGAAAATGATTATGCAGCCAAGCTGTTTAGATCTGCCCCGTATAAACTTATTTTGCACATTTGGTCCTTTTCTCAGTTATTTTGTGTTCCTGACTTCTGAATGTAAATAAAACATAACACTTTCAAGCAAACACATATAGACATATGCAGACCATTGCCCACTTTACTGGTATCCTTTTTTGAGCAAAAGAAGTGTGCTTCATGTACATTTTCTTCAACTGTAAGCAGCACTTTTCCATTCTAGAAATTATCAACAATGTGAAACCAGTTGAGAATCTTTCCTCATAAATTATATACAAAAGCCAGGAGAATTATCTGATTCAACGCATAAAACATAGCAACTGAACCAACTCTTGAGGCTAGATTTCAAATCAATATTCCTATCAATGTCTTCAAAAGATTTGTCTGTGATAGGTTTCCATAAGGGACCTCTTCAATATCTTCACTTTCAATTTTAGGCAATCCTGATCCTCATTTGGCAAAATTCAAGCAGATAAAAGAAATCCTTTCCACATATTTGACTATGTAAAGTACTACTCTATTCCAGTCCTTCATAGTTTTTTGCCTCCAACATTTCATCTCTTGTTTTGCCTCTTCAACATTTCATCTCTATCTATGAATCGGTCAAGCACTTCACTGTCTGGTACGATGCACTCCACTGATTTACCAAACCAATCATAGCGGTGCTTTGCAACATAGTCATAGACAACATCCCTTAACGGAGACGGAATAATAAGGAAAGAGCTGGGAATGGAATATGGTAATGGCAAATATGACAAGACTTTCAGTGCCGCTGCAGAAGTTCAATAAATAAAAATTAGTGGACTCTTGTTGGCAGTTAAGGCCCACTGTTTGCCAAAAAATACATAGAACCACAAAAGCATGCATGCTTCTCCCTTTCAGGTAAAGCTTAAAGAAACACTAAAATGTGTGATGCATAAATCTTTTCCAAAGAAATTAAATTACCATTTTTTCCTCACTTTTCCTTAAGGTCTATGTAAACAATATTGTAGCACAAGTAGACAATCAAATCAGAAAACATTCACAATTGAAAAGCAGTCTTCAAATAAATTAGTGATAAAAACACTAAATATTTAAACATCCACAACAAGGCTCACTCCAATTAAAAGAGTACTATCAGCCAATTTTCAAAATAGACTTTTGATTTGATTTTGAACCTGAAACAAACATACATTATTAAAAATCACACAATTTGAAGGAAAGACAATCGTGTTTCCATGTGAAGACTAATGCGCACCAAACCACTAGATGGCACTAACTATACAGCAGATATTAAGGTGAGTTTTTTATATGAAATGTAACGCCCCATTGTTCCCCAGTTTTGTAAAGGACACGATTTGGATTAACCTGGAAAGCTGTGTGTGTATGTATATGACATACTGGAGATTATGTTGTGAAAACTGATAAATGCTCATAAAAGAAAATTATAGATGTTTGAACCTATGTAAGTGACATGAATATAGCTTTGCCTTATAAAGAGCAGGATAATATAAATTTCCTAATTAAATTATGTTTCTTGCCGATCTAGATTCTGTATACTTACAATGACTTCCAAATCAGCACCATGTGAATTGTTGGCAAGGCAGACAAAAATCATGATGTGTGCAGGAAGTTGGGTTAAGGCAGCTGCCAAATAAAAACAGATTTAGTATATGATGAAGTGCTTTAGATTCTGATTTAAATGGTAATGATTCATGAGCATGCCCTCACAGGTAATCTGATAGTGAAGACACTGAGTGATCTCAACAGGTCAACGCAATGTCAAACGGCAGGTCACATCATCTCACAAAATTCAGCAGGTGTCACTTGATGATGTCTAGGCAGGTTGTGGAGACCTGAGAAGGGGGTGTACTGTAAAAGGATGCCAAACATTGCAGGAAACACTCAAGAAAGGCCAATTATTCACAAGCATTGGAAATCAAGGAAACCTGAAACAGTTATAATAAAAGAAAGAATAATGCCAAGTAAATAAATCCAAAGAATGAAGGCCTGTTGCTGTCTGGGAAAACTCAGAACCTTAACTATAATGTACACCACTGCACATGTGGTCAGTCAGATGAGACCAAGAAATTGCATGGCCAGAGAGTCCCAAGTAACGAATGATTTGGATAAAATTGAGGAAGCTGCCTGATTGACCAATGAGATCTGGAGGGGTAGAGTACCAATGACTGTATAAATTCTGACAGAAGTCAAAAGCAAAGGCTGCTAAAGCAGAGTGAAAACTCGCATATGAAATCATTGCATCCATCCATGGGTTAGTCCTGTGCACATATATTGGTAAACCATGTTGTGAAGGCTGACAAGATCTGTGTGCTGAGTTGTGATAATGTCTTGAGCATGTATTACCCATGTCATGATGAGTTTTGTCTGTGTTATAGTCTAAATGTGTGAAGTGATGAAGCCCATAACATGAAAGACTTCGCAGTGAAATGTGCTGATCAGTGAAGAGGCCTTGGTGGGAACAGTTCAGCCAACCACAGCAGAGGGCAGAGCTCAATAACTACTTACAGTGTAGGTGGGTTGAGTCGTCAACTGTTTAGCCCAAAGAGATCACTTATGGTGTAGCTTGTGGGGTGCCTTGTTGTGGGTAGCAATAAGCTTCCTTGGTCATAAAAGCTTGGGATCATGAATGAGAAAAGCCTCCTAAATTGTATGAGGGCACTTGGATCTGAATGTGTCTTGTATGTGTATATATGTATGTGATTGCCATGTGCATATGAGGTATCAACCTATACTAGAATGAACAATATTACTACAATGGAATTTGGTCAGGAAAGAGAACCACACTGGCCAACTGTTTGAATTCCTCCAACCTTCAGACATATTATCAGCACCTCGTGAGGCAAGGGCTTACTGTTAGGCTGATTGGGTAGAAAAGCAGGCCTTACTTATGGCTGACCCCAGAAATGAATAACTAAAACAAGGTCTAGGTGATATCCTACGCTCTACCCTCTACAGTGTTTTGTGCTTGAGAGTTTCTGTTAAGATTTCATTCTTTAAGATCAAGGATTACTGATTGATTTTCAATTTACCTTGGGATTTAACTTGAGTATTAGATGCTGCAGAAGATGGCCTAATGATAGGTAATGCTATGAGCTCCTCTAGAATATCTAAGCTAAGGATTGTTAGACCTGTGATAGAAGCACTTTAGATTCTTATCTCCAACTCAGAAATATCCAGCAGTGAATAACCTATCAGCAAGTGTTTTCAAGTGCAGATAACTCTTAACGCGATAGGCTATATAGAGATCAATACAATACATGGATAGGGGCAATAGTGGAGTTCTTGAGACATTGAATAGCAATTATAATGGAGCTAATCCTGTTGCATGTATATGAAATTTGTCAAATTAAAGGTTATGCTTGAATGATATAAAAGCTCACACCCAATATTAGCAAGCCCAATCACCTATGTAGGTTTGATATCCAATTTTTTAAATGAAAAGACTGTATCGATCTAGTTTCCACAGGCCATGATAAGTCGGTAATATTCTAGTGAATATAGCACGAAGGAGTTTTATCACTCATGAGTTCTATTGCTTAACCTAAGAGACATATATGGATTGTTGTGGAAGTTGTGTAGCATAAAGTTGACTGAATTTGTGATCTACAGAGCTTAAGGCCAAAGCTCAATTGTTAGGTGTAGGTTGTTTACCCATCCTTAGGCAAGTTAATTGAGGAAATCCGGGTTTCCCAATTGAATAATCAGGTTTTCCTAGGAATGTTGCATATTTCGTTGTACTAAATATTGCTACTACAACATGGCCTTCAATCTAAAAACAAGATCCTTGTCCTTGTGATTGATAATTCATGCCCTTAGAATTCTCCACTTGTATTTTCTTGGCTGTGAGGTACCTACCAGTAACAAGAGCCTCAATTGTTGATCTCATTATTGATTTTACAATTCATGCATCAACTTGAGGCCTTCAGCTTCTGTCGGAGTAGTCTTGCACTATTGACTATGAGAATCCAAGTGAGTCACTGTCTACCATCTCCCTCCCATCCATTAGGTAACTAACGATTTCAATAAGTAGCATGTCAAGTTTCCACAATCTTTTGAGGATGTCAGAACTGATGTGTTCTTGGTGATGTGTGAACCATTAGATCCCCTTTGAATCCAACGGCTTGTGCGACCTGACGGTGGCGCTATAGGAGACATCCAAGATTTGTAGCACCATTGGTTAATTCTAACCTTGACACCAATGGTGGGCCCCGAACGTGTGCTTAGTGGCATCCACAAATGTTCCCATTTCTGCAAAGAAAGGTGGTGGGAAACCCCAAGAACTATACAAGAACTTGCCACCAAAATTGAGGACTGTGAGATCCAATGGTGTGCTAGCCGCTAGACAATTGTAATGTCCCCAATTTTGGCGAAATATATTAATTAAATTAATTATTGTAAAATTATCCAAATAAATTAAATATTATAAGGGATGACTTTATTTTAATTGATTTAATTAATAAGTTAAATAAAATAATAAAATATTATTATAAGTCATCCAGCTTATTGCAAAAGCTAGCTATGAGGGAAATTCTCGAAGCTTCACCAAATTATTATAAATGGAGGGGTTTTTAATGCATTCAATATGTTCAGATGTTATTTTGATTTGATAAAATTGTTTGATGCTCTGCATTAGCCGAATCTCTCAGAACGCGAACCTTCAGCAGATTGATCGAAGAGCTGGACAAAATCCTAGTTCTTCTTCATGGGAGTGGATTCACGATGGAGTCTACATTTGGGCCAAAACTGAGAAGTTTCTGTTAGAGACAAATCTGCAGATAAGTTAAAATGTCCAGGATAATAATAATGATGTCTGTATGAGAATTTATATTCTGAGATTATACTATGAATATTTTAATGGCAAAGTCTCGGTTGGTTCTTGTAAGGCTCAATTACATTGAAGTAAAATATTTGCTGTAGAAATTTAAAGGTTTTTGCTTGCATTGTTTAGTCATTGGCAAATTAATATACTTTTTCCGTGAGTTTTATTGATTCCACTGAATATTTCTGAGCACGAATAGAGATCAAATATTTTAATAAAGATGGTTATCAGACCCCATTTTTATTTTAGAAGACTTTCCTAAAGTTCGCATTGGTTTTCAATTAAAGTTTGCAGAGCTTGTATCTTGCCTGCTATCTTGAAGGTCTGTGCTCAGCAATATTGGATTCCCTTCGAGCTTGAAGAAGACACTTGTGGGCTCCTCTATATAACCGCATTCTATATAAGACACAGGCATGAGCTATTTATTATTCACAGCATGAAGGCTCCTATCTTGGGTGGGGTAGACATGGGAGAATGTGTTAAAGTTTGGCATAGCTATCAGATGATATGGTATCAGGTTTCAATTTGGTGTTCTTTATTTTGGTACAAGCTCCTCCTATGAAGACATGTCTCTGTGCTGAAAACAGTGAAGACAATCCCACTTGCATTCCTCATTTGTCTCTTGGCTGTTTGGAATTGTACAGAGGACCTGTGCATTGATAAGCTGCACTCTGATATTTTGAGTAAAGCCTCCACTGCAGACAAATGGACCTTTAGGTTTTGAAGACAGTCCAGTGGTTTGGTGAAGCTTGCTGTACATATTATACTTGATACATTTGTCAACTCTGAGCTGCAATTTAAAAGGTCAGAGGTTGATTGATATTTGTTCCATTCTATTCATTTTGGTCTGCTAGAGAGAATTTTAGATTATTATACTGCAGCCATCAAGGACAGAGATTTCTTGCATATGAGATTCATGTTGCTTGGAGTGCTTTCCTTATGTTGTTAAATGCAATATTGTTCAATGCTATTATGATAAAATATATCAGTCCAACAAAAGCATTGAACCTCATAACATAACCTCCTTGCATGCAAACTGTTTGTCAAAATGTCTCGAAGGTAACGTGCAATTTTTTAACAAAATTGGAGCAGAATATGGGTTAAATCAAGTCAGGATTCTTACAACAATTGAACAGTCCCCACATCCTGAAGGGTTGAACCCTTAAAATGTTAGAGTGGAGTTGCACTGATCATTCGTCCTAATTAGAAGAATGACTCTCGCCTCCTATGAGTCTTTTCATTCTGTAGATCAATAAGCTTGGTGTTTCCTGGCTTAAACACCTAAATTAGTATGAATTGAAAGATAGTATCACTTCTCAATGCAATCTGCACTCCAAGCAACTAGAATGCAACTCCATGAGAATCTCAATATGACTCAGAAAAGGAAATTATTGTGGTTTTCTAATAGAAAACAATATGACTAATAGCTTTAATTAAGTTTGAAAAAAAAAGCTAATTTTCCTATTAGCTTGTAATAGGTTATTTATTTCAGTATTAGAACACTAGGGTTCAAAAGCTGAGAGACTAATGGGCCAATTGAATGAATGCCGAGTTCTTTTCCTTGGTTAACATGGTGTATAAAGGCTAATCAGAAGATTGTTTTCATGAATGCAGATTTAGTGAGTGTCAAGCAAGAAGCGATCTAGTAGAGGGAAGTAATGGCCAAGTAATTACAAGGGCAGATAATGGATGACTTACAGGGTCTTGAAATTGATGATGGTTCAGACATGCATTTGGGGTGAAGTGAACATGAACAAAAGAAGAATTGCAGAAAACCATTGCTGATGATGTACTTTGTATCTTGCAAGAATTGAGAGACCAATTACCATCTAAACATGAACATGTAAGGACTAAGGCAAACCCCATGAGTGGCCAAGAATGCACCTATAGCCCACAACCCGAAATTGAGGAACACTTGAAAGGTCTAAGTAATTTGCACATGAGCTCAAGAAAATCACACCACCAATGTTAATGGCCAAACTAAAGGACTAAGGCAGAAACCTAGCTAATAAGCATGAGGAGGTGTTTTAATCTTCAAAAGAGAACACACAATGAGAGGGGTCCACTTGTTATTTATTACCTCACAGATGAAGCTAACTTACAGTGAGACCATCAGGAATGTGTATTGATTATTGATAGTGAAACCTTGACCTAGGAATTGTTGCAAAAGTAATTCCAAAATTAACATCTAACTAATTTCTAGTACATAATTCAATTGAATAAATTCCACTCCTTGAAACAACAATGCATGACCATGATGGAATAAAACCTTAGTTGCCGATTTGGGTTCGGGGACGGATTCGGGTTCGCGAATCCGGTTCGTGGATTCGTGAAAAAAAAATTTCCCGTTTTGGATTCGTGAGGATTCGTGAGTTTATATATATATATATATATATGCATTATAAATTTATATATCAAAAAATATAAGAGAAATATACTTAATTCTAAAACTAAATCATTTCATACTATGAGTATGAATCTATGATGCTTGATCATTAAAACTTCAAATAGCATACTTGATCATTGATCTATCATTCTATGTTGACAATTCTAAAGAAAATCAGCACATTGAATTATATTACTGAATTACAAAATGACATTTCAAAATATTGTTCATTAAAGTTTGAGACATGATTCAATGTTCAATGGTTCATCAATCAAATGGATTATCAAAAAAATCTAGATCAATGGGGTCTCCAGTAGCTGCAAGTGTTTGATCAAAATCATCATTAATGGAACCCAAAGTTCCACTAGCACTAGAGGGTGCTGTCTCATCATCATCATCATCACCATCATAATCCACATCAGCCAAAGTGCTTCTAGCAAGATCGTGAATGGTCATATCTAGGTCAGCAGATTCGGGTGCTACATCCCAAAGCTTCGTTGGCCCCTTCTTGTACTTTGGATCCTTCCGTGACAGGAGACGCAAGTTGTTGTGAACATACACCAAATCTTCTGCTTTTTTTGCAGCCAACCGGTTACGCTTGACTGAGTGGATAAAGGAGTAAGTACTCCAATTCCGCTCAGCAGCAGAAGAGCTCGCAACCTAGAGAAAAAACCAACAAAATTAAAAAAATACAAGATAAATTGAAGAGCGTTAAGTATTAAATTCTACAATGCAAGTGCCAAAACAAAAAGAAAAAAAAAGTTAAACCTTAAAAACTTACTTGTGATAGAATCTTAATCGCAAGAGGTTGGAGGTATAGATAATCTTGCCCATGAAGATACCACCATGTAACAGCATCCATTTTGCTTTGGTCATTGATAGCAGTAGGGTGGAGATCTCTTCCTGAGATAAATGATCCAAATTCTCTCCTAACACTTACCCCAATATCTGGATCACGGAAGATTTTATCAAATGCCTTCTTATACCCACTGGCAACCTCAACATCTCTATATGGTGCCACTCTACCTGGAATACCAAGTACTTGTGCGCTATAGTACCTAGGAGAAAGAGCATATGCTAGGAGGTGCAATGGTGTGGTCATCTTGTTCCAACGATGAAGAACCATTGCTTCCACCTTTTTGTATAAGGTGTCCTCAGGATCATTCTCTCTCCTATGTATGACCTAGGATATCAAATGAAGTTCATGTAAGTTATCATTATGTCAATTTTGAATTTAAATAACTCTCAATAAACAAAGATAAAGGAATGTATTAAATTTATGACTTACCATTTTTATCTTCTCCAACATTGTGTCCATGCTATCATAGATATCCCCCAAGCATGGTAAATCAGTGTCGGCAAATCGAAGCATAGACATGATGGGATCAGTGAATTCCAAGACATACTCCACACGAGTCCACCAATCATCATCTAATACCAATGCCTTCACCTTTTGGGCCCTGACTGTACTGGACTGCTTCCAGATGCTCCATTGGTTACTAATAACCATTTGTGACAAGGCCTCATTCACCTTGACAAGCCGTCTCAACACAATTGTGTGAGAGGCAAACCGGGTTTCAGCCACCTAAAACATGTTAGTAGAAAGTTAAAACATGACATAAAAATTATAAAATGATAAATGAAACTAAATAAGTTATAAATTAAATTTTAAAATTTACCTTCAACAATTCCAATTTTGAGTAAGTTCTGAAAATTGCTTGTGACATATGGTGATTTGTCACAAACATTTGAATCTCCTCACCCTCCTCATACACCTGTTTCACCCAGTCTATTTCGGTGCCAATTGCCTTCATCACTAGATTGAGAGAATGGACGGTGCACGGTGTCCAAAAGATGTGATCATATCTAGCCTCTATCAAAGCACCTGCAGCCTTGCAAACTTTTGCATTGTCCGTAATTACTTGGACAACATTGTGATGACCCACGGACTCTATGGATTCAATGAGAATCTGGGCAATGAACTCTGCATTTTTAAGTTCGCCTTCACAGTCAACCGCCTTCAAAAACATTGACCCCTTGGAGGATACAGCAATTACATTAATTAAAGGACGATTTTTACAATCTTTCCATCCATCTGAAACAATAGACACACCTGATTGAATCCAAGAATCTCTTATTGGTTGTAGTAGGTGCTCTACATTTTTTCTCTCATTTTGTAATATGGTGGTGCGCAACTTTTCATATTTAGGGCCACGGTAACCAGAAGGTGCTTCATTTATTCCTTCACACATGTCACTAAAATAAGGTGATCTCACAAAGTTGAATGGAATACCATTTGCAAAGAGGCAACGTCCAACTTTGGCATCAGCAATTTCTCTTAATTCAATTTGAAATCCCCTCTCTAATGGGCCTCTCTTGCGGGGGGTGTTGTGTGGTTGATCTACATCTTCATCCCTAGAAGGCATAGGCAAGAATGGATGTGATCTAGATTGCATTTGAGTGGGTGGCTGCATTGTTTTCTGTTTACTGGTATAAGAAACTTGTTTCCCTTTTGCACATATTCTATCAGCTTCTTCTTGTTCTTTTACCAAAGCTGCTATTTGTGCAGCTGGCAATCCCTTCTTATCTTCCCCCTCACACATGTTAATCCCTTGACCCGCAGGGCCTAAAAGATGATATTTTACCCGGGAGTAGGAGCTTCTATATTGTATTTTGCAAAAATTACATTTCCATACATACCCCCCACCTCCAACACATTGAGAAATTCTTGTTGTGTGTCTCCACAAAGGAGACCCTTTATCAATTTTAAATTTTTGAGATCCCTCCCCACCCACTGAACCTTGACTACTCATTGTTGCAATCTATAACAAAAATGAAAAAAGAAAACTTCAAAACTTATACAAAATGAAAAACTTATACTTCAAGAATCAAAACTTATCAAAAAAAACTTGAGAATATGGTTCAAATGCATACCTTAGTCACTCAAATAGACTGAATAGTGCTTCTTGGAAGGTCTTTGTCACTCCACAATCGAGCTCCTTCGAATTCAATCACCTCACTTCAAGCTTGCATGAATGAGAGAGCAAAATGAAAGAGAATAATAAAGAGCACAATGAGAAATAAAATGTGTTTGAAGACTCATAAAAAAGGTCGTTTTAGGGTTAGAAGTAAAAAAAATAATATAAAAATCTCTTTTTGAAGTCATTGTTTGACTTTTTAACTTGCCAATGCCGCGGGTCCTTGAGGATTCGCGCGGATCCGCGCGAGATCCTCTTGGATCCGCTCGGATCCTCCCGGGTCCGTGACGGATCCGAGCAGGGTCCGGACCAAACAGGGTTTGGTCCGGACCCGGATCCGGGGTTGCCTGGGCGAATCCGGCAACTAAGAATAAAACTCCAGTTTTTGAGATTTTTGAAAAATGTGGGGTATATCCAAGATGACCAAACCAAGGTGAACTGATATATCAATGAATTGTCCCAAGAAATGAAAAGGAAGACACGGAACATTGAACTAGGAACTCTGATCAATGCCACCCATAAGATTTTTGAGGAAGAAACAAGGAGTGTGATCCGAAACGTCGATGCTAAAAAAACTCACACAATCAAATCCAGAAACTTATTGTTCATCATAATGGATTGTGGAAATCTGATTTTGTTAAAGGAAAAAGGAATAACTAGATTCCTACCAAGGAGCCCAAGGAGAATGGCCAATATCAAGGCAACCTACAAATTCAAATTCTGAGTCACATTTGTATGGATGAAGTAGAGGTCGGGAGTCTTTGTATAGTTCTGGCAAAACTCAAAGAAGAATCTGCCAAGTCTCCAAAAGGGAATCAACCCAAACAAATCAAACTTCTGAGCATCCAAGCAATACAACCTAAATAGAGAATGCAAATGGACCAAGCAGCCAACGGAATTTCACCCCCTATTGCCTATTATAATTGTGGAGGACCCCACTATGCATGTGATTATCCTAGAAGGGAAAATCCGCCAAGGAAAAAAAAAGGATTTGAGGATGGAAGCTCTTGGCCAAATCATAGAATACATGCAACAATGGAACAACAATCAGTTGAGGATCAAGCCACAATAATTTAAGTATCAAGTATGGTAAACAAAAAACCCTTTTAATTAACCTTAATGCGACCAATAGTTTCATTTCCCCCCACTTGTGCTAGAAAATGTGAGTGAAACAAATCAGTACAGTATAATTTGAGTATGGTAGAGTTGGCCCTAGGTGCTAGCCAACTAATTGATAACCAAATAGAGAATTGTTCCCTTAAGATAGGATCCCCTCTCATTGCCCAGCATGGTCTATAGTATATATGATTTCATATCAAGAATGGACTGCAGTAAAGATCGTGAAGCTATCATAGATTGCCAACAAAGGCTATTAAAGAACTGGACAATCATGAAAATTCAATAGTAACTCAGAATATATTGATCCGTACCATGCAGATTGTATTAGTAGTGAGGGTTAAGATGGAGGCATGGCATGGTTGCCAAATATATACAATCACTAGAATGATTCCAAATCAAGAACTAGCCTCGACAGACTACCCACAGTTTCAAGAATATGTGGATGCATTTCCAAAGGAATTGTTGTGCCCTGCAAACACACTTCTCTTT
Source organism: Chamaecyparis obtusa (assembly GCA_027943335.1). Classification (NCBI taxonomy): domain Eukaryota; kingdom Viridiplantae; phylum Streptophyta; class Pinopsida; order Cupressales; family Cupressaceae; genus Chamaecyparis; species Chamaecyparis obtusa. Next base: position 30,846 of record BSBK01013080.1, read on the forward strand.
TGCATCCTTAGGTTAGGTTGAGTATGTCACTCCGTATTTGCAGTGTTTTTGTTTGAGTTCTGCATTCTATCTCTGCATTTAGGAAATCTGGAATACACCTTGCATAAGCAGAGATTAGATTAGTTGTAACTTTTGAGTCTATCTAGGATTGGATAGCAGAGGAATAGTAACAATAGAAAGTCATTAGGATACCCTCGCAATTGATGAAGTAATGAGAAAATAGGCCTCGGACAAGGATTTTGCAACTTTGCACTAAGGAATGTATCAAGAGCAAATCAAGGAACTGAAAAGGCAAGTATGGAATGAGTTTGGCAAACTTGAAAATGGATGTTTTCTCAATCAAATCATAGAGGAATCAAGCAAGGTTGAAGGAAACATGTACAAGGAAAAGGAAATCGGAATTTTGACTAAGGATAATGAAAGTTAGAATCACATTAGAAGTGGAGATTTCACTATCATTCAGACATGAAAGAAATGGACAAGAAATGAGACCCCTTCAACCTTGGAAGAGATTCCATAGTCCTTTGGATACGTTAAAATTTGTTTTAGAATCAGGAGAAAAAAGGCATGAACAAGGATAATTTGCCAAGAAAAGGGGGAGTTTCCATGGAGGCGAAGCTTATCTTAATAACTTGGAGCTTAAGGAAAAAGATAAATTCAAGAGAAAATGGTGTATCATACCTCTGGGTGGGGATAAGGCCATAATGAGAAACTCCACCAACTCCTCCTTGAGCCGCCAGTCCATGCACCCTAGTTCAATGCACCATCCTCCACACCCAAAGCAATTTCAAAAACAAGGAAAAAATGCTAAGCCAAACAAACATGGCCCACAAACCCATAAGGCAGGGATGAAACCAAACTAGGAAAAATCCGAAAATCACTTCTCCATGCTTCCCATCATGTGCACCACAATGAAAGATTGCAGATTTTAGGCATATGAAGTGTCATGGCAGGGATAAGCTGCAAACAAGGAAAATCCCTGAATTCCCCTTAGGCCGCCACTCCAATAACTCCACCTACCATCCTTGCATTCCCATTCCATTTATCTAAAGTCAGATGCCGAAAATCATTCCAAATTCAATTTCAATAACGCAAAATCTGATTTTCATTCCCAATTCCTAGAATGTGAGTCCAAAACCAGAAATCCAACTTGTAAAATTCAAAATCCGGAACTTGTCATCATGTGTGCCTTCCTCTTCCAAAATCTGATTTCCACTTTCAAATCCAAGTCCAGGAGTGCAAATTCAGAAGTCTGATCCTAGAATCCAGAATTCCAAATCCAATTCGCAAAATTAGAATTCTACTCCAAGGACTTGTCTTACACCCACCGTTCTTAGAGTCCAATTCCATTGTCCAAGAATTTCATTTCCATTTCTGATTTCCTCTTCCTAAATCAGATTTCCAAGTGTAAGTTTCAATTCCAAGGATTTCAAAATCAGAATTCCATTTCCAGAATCCCAAAATCTGAAATCCAAATCTAAGACTTGCTGTTGCGCCCACCATTTCATTTCCAATTCCAAATCCCCAAATGCAGACTTCTAATTCCTGATTCGGAGTTCCAAAATCAGAAACACAAATCCTAATCTTAGAATCCCAGTCCATGATGGGCAAGCAAAGCCAATCCAAAGACAAAAAAAGTTCCAATCTACTCCTTTTATCCCCATCATTCCATTAGCAAGTTATAGTTGATCCAAGGTCTGAAATGAGGTTTTGACACTAATCCAACTGAAGTCCTATGATCCATGTTCCATGATTGATGAAGAAATCTAGGGTCATAATGATTTGTGATTGCAATCTGATAGATTTGTGATGTTATCTAACTAGAATCATAGTGACGAGATCAATGCAAATGTCGTAATGAATAATGGAGTGATTTCTTTATTGCAGGATAGATGTCTTTGGAGGGAACGAAGAGTGTCAATTGTTTGATGACTCTCAATATTGAAGGCTACAAGGTCACTGAGACGAAGTACAACTACAAGGACAAAACCATGAAGAAAGCTCAAGGAACATTTTAAGAATTCCTAGGAATATGAATGGATACACCTGAAAAAAGTCGTGGAAGATTGAAATATTTCAAGGACAAATATTCAAAATATGCTTTATTGTAAAAGGAATGGGAAACTTTCAAAGTCAAATCAGATGTAATATTGAAAAGTGAAAATTATATTTCCTGTACCTACTCTTGTCTTATTCTCTTGTGACACCTTGGAAGGGTATCATTTTTGTCCTGTGGTGGAGTTAGGTACAGCTATTTTGTCTCCTAGTGGGAGTAGGTAAAAGCTATTATATTTGAAAAGTCCTGATGGTTCTAGAGAACAAATCTAAGCCCTTGGTGTTGAGTTAATCTCCACCGTTAATCTTGTAAGCCTTCTGTATAAAAGGCAATGCTTTTCTCCTTTGTAAAGTTAGTAGTTGGTAGCTAGTAGCTGTTAGAATGCAGTAATAGCAATAGGATTTGATGAACAGAAATTGTTGTAAATGACATTTGGAGTTAATACAAGTGAAGCATTGAAGCTATGGTGTCTTTCTTGTGTTCTTTTAATGTATGCATCATTTCTATTCTTCAATGTTAGTTTCAGTTTGGTGATTTTGACGGTGAAATGCAAAGATATTTGACGGATTGTGGTTTATACAATTTGTATCTTGCTGATGTAAGTTACAATGTATGGTAGTTTGAACCCAATTCTAAGTTATAGTGTATGGTTAGTATGAACCCAATTGCAGCATTAATAGTTATGAGCCAAAGGTTCACATTGGTTCATATGATTCAAGGTGCAAAACAGATGTTCAATCTTGAGGATACCAATATATTTTTCCCTGCGGACAATCATGTTGTTTCCAGATAATGAAGATTGTAGGTTCTATGCATTGGTCATGTACAGATTCAATCAAAAAGCACTGACCAATAATGATATATTTCATATTGCTCGTGCAGATTCAATCAAATGACATTGATTATTGATACCATCTTTCGCATTTCTATTATGCAGATTCAATCAAATGACAATGATTATTGTGACTGAGTTTGCATTGCTAACATGCAGATTCAATCAATTGACATTGATTATTATTATCTTTTGTATTACTTCTATGCAGATTCAATCAATTGGCATTTACTATTGATGATATGTTTCATGCAAAACTATTTCAATACATAAACAAACATTCGAATTTCAATCAATAAGTATTCATAACAAATTTAAATTGAGCAAGGATTGACTTGCCTAGTCAATAGATCGAAGATGATTCCTTTGGTTCAATGATGCAACTGAGATGGATTAACCAGCAATCCTTCCATTTAATATTGCAAATGTATGACCTCTTTAAGTTGGAGATTTATAAGCTAATCAAAGGAGAGACAATCCTTGAGGATCAATACAACCTCTGCAATTACTGGTTTTAAATAGTTATTGCAAAGATGAGATGAGTAACAATAATTTTTGAAGAATGGAAAACGTAAAATGCATAAGCTCAAGAGATAAGAAGTTGTGAGAGTTAAAAGAGTTGAAGGAGAAAACTCCTCAAGATGATTTTTTTTATTCCTTTCACCACAATACATTGAAACTCCTTGCAAGATTCGGTGGCAAGGAGGAGTTACTTGCTAAGCATTTCGGCTTATAGCCTCATAGTTTGAATTTGGAATTAAATCATAATTTAAATAACAAGTATACATGTATACTTACACCGATGCATAACTACATAGTCCAATGTATGCAAATGTGTACATATGTGTATATGCATACATACATTTGTTCACATGATTTCACAAATGTAGGTATGCATATATATGCATATATACCTATTCATATACATACACATATGGTATTATGTACTTCGCGTATATATATAGACACACACACACTTAGGTAATCAAGAGGTTACTTACAAAATCGATATAATTAATTCAATTACTCAGATAATTGATCCAATTCTCATTTACACAAAGATAAATGTTCTTAACAATACTAATTAGATTAATTTAACTAAACAAATAAAAAAGTGAAGGGTCTCCTATCCTCGCCACTAACAACTAGCAACTAACAACCATCACCTGACCCTACGACTCTAAGTGACTAGATGACCAAGGGTTATTTATCTCTAGATTCCAAGCTTAGATGGTTATTTTGACCTTTCCTTGCATTTGCATCCCCTCTCCCTGATGCTACTCTCCCTCCCTTCTTTGAGGTTGATCCATCCTCCTAAATCCACTTGACACACAAAGTAGTTAGACATAATCTCCTTAACCTTCTGGTATCAATATAATAAACATTTATTGCTAGCATAATCCATCAATATTCATCAATATCCATTGATATTCATCAATATACATTAATATTCATCAATATGCTTAGTAAACATATTTCAGCATTAACATCTAATCTCCAATTAAGTAGTTAAACCACTTATATGAAAGAATCATGGAGGGGGATGTAACAGTTTGATTGCCTCCTCTCCTTCTAAGTTTTCCCATGATAAGATTGCTCGTTAATTTGATGTCCAACCACCCTTCTTCAATCTTGAACTCTTTGTCAACATTCTTCTTCAATACAATCCCATCTCCTACTCCCCTTCTTTCTATCCTCACAATAGTACAAAAAGCATGATTCATTTGTTTCATGTTCTTTGACTGTGTTCACCTTCAGCCCCATATCTGCAACTCTTCTTCATGTCTTAACTATATCCTCCAGCATCCACATCTACAAAGTTTCATATGATTAGTGACATGAAGTAATTGACCTTTAATCCACTCCAATGAATATTATTCTATAGAACTCCACTTATAACTTTATATGATTTTCTCTTTTTACATAATATATTTTTGATATGTTTAATATGAATTACTTTAATAAATATATTTATTGAAGCGTCATAAATTGTAACCCTATACAATTTCATGCTCACCTAGGCCTCATTTTGGTCTTTCCGACCTCCCATGCCCGATCATGTTCAATTCTGCTCACAACTGGCTCAAAACCAGACATCTCCACTACATTCTAAACCCCTAGTCCATGACCTCACCTAAGTCGAGAGGTCAAGCTTGCCTAGGGCATCCTTGTCCCAAGACAAGGTCACGTGAGTGGACCTTGCCCCAACAAAAGAGGCCCAAATTCCAATCATCTAACAGCTACCTTGCAGGAGTGGGAAATCCTCTTTTGTGATGGATTTCTTCAAACTTACAAACACATTTCATGGGGAGAGGCATAAAAGAAAGTTTGCCCTCCCTCATTTCCATCCACTCATCTCAATTCAACATCAAGCTCAAGCACTCAAGGTGACATTTCATCCCACCATATTCTTCAGATATAGTATTGTGGCAAGTTGCAACAACCTCCACGCAAGCATGTGTTTATGATTGATTTCTTTTTAGGTCTTGTCATGTTATTGCATCAACACTTGTGATCACATTCAAAGAGCATTGCATCAACAAGGTATAAGATTCAGATACTTCATTCTCATATCTAGCTTCTGCTACATTACAACACACTATCAATTCATGTATATCTCAATTCAATTTCATAGTTAATTTCAAAATCAGGGTTTGACCTAGGTAAACCCACATCAACCCAACAATTTCCTCTTTTTATGTGTGCAAGTGGCAGGATACGAAGACACGAATTTGGATTGACTAAGCAGATAGAGACCTACAAATGAGCCTTTTGCAGATCCAAAAAAGTAGGCCCTGGATTTCCCTGAGCAAAATAGTCCCAAACACTTTTGACAAAACTTTTGGGGAGACTTCTGATTTGCATCCTGCACCCAGATTTACCAGCTTTATTTGCATCTGGTGCTCCCAGGTCTAGGTCGCCCCAAGTGAAATAGTCTGCCTGATTCCAGTCCGGATTTCAGCAACAGGTTCCTTTCTACCTCTCATTTCCAAATCTGCATCTGTTGTTTGCATATCTATTTTTTGTAACACTGTATATGCTGAAAACCCTCATTTTTCACACTTGTAGCCCTAGATCTCACATCCACCCTACATATTTTCAATATCCTTTTCAACTCCCCCACAAGGACTGCTGAATTCACTTTGTGCCCAATCTCTTGAGCCAAGTGGATCACTCTCCAACTGTCATGTCCCTCTATTTGAGGACCTTTGATGATATCCTCATCTTGTGTTGTAGAATCTCTAAAGACGAAATGACAATAATATAATTCAAATAGATAATTTATAATAATATATTATTAAAATAATAATATATTCATAGCATAAGTTACAATACAATAATAGTATTGAATATATAATAATCAAGATATTAAAGTTGATATATCGAACATTAATATTATATAATATAATCAATATATTATATATTATTTATTAATATAATAATTGTTAGTATTAACAACAAATAATAATAATATATGATTATTATCAATAGATAATAATAATAATATATTGTTAACATACTATTAATAAATAGTATGTTAATATGGAAACCTTATTAATAACATGGTAATATTATAATCTATTATTAAAATATTAATACAATAATAATATAATATATGATACAATAATAATATTAGATGAAAGATGACATATCAAATATTAACATTAACATTATTTAATATAATATATATGATACATAATATTTGATAGTATAACAAACATTTATTAATAAAATATGAATATATAAACTAAGAGCGTCTACTCCCAAAGACGCGACCTTTCCTCCATTACTGGATACAAATATATACACAACAGATATGGGGCAAAGGGGGAATATAGAATAGACGGCATTATAATGAAAAAGGGGGGGACGGTTAACAGTGATCAAACCAACAAAGCCGGCATGCACAGTCACCTTGGCAATTAGAAGTCTGTAATTATCGGGTGGAGAATTAATATTATTGTGCCAGCAATTCACGATATTGGGACAAAGTGATAATACAACTACAAATCAAATAATCAGCAACAATTAAAGAGTTAATAATACGATTAATATTATTGACCGTATTGGATTATGAATTTAGCAATCAGTATTGAAGTGATGCGGTTTGTAAGTGATGAGGCATGTCTTTTGGAAGGAGATATATGTGAATGAGAGGGGATGCGGAGAAGGGAATAAATAAATAAAAAAAGAATACAAATTAATGGAATTAATACGGATCGAACGATTATATTAATAACTCTGGCAGACTTAAGAGAAAATAAAAGGAATTATTATCATTCAAAACTCATACCATAACTCAAATCTCCGAAGGTAAATACAACAGTAAATAGAAAAGCAATCCTCTATCAAGTAAGAGCTTTCAGATCAACAAGGGGGAATTACTGTTGCAGATCGGTCCTCAAATCATGTTATCAATTATATCAGAATTTACGCAATTGATTGAAAAGAAGTTATACCCTCATCAGTTTAGTCTATTGAATTAAGACAAAGAATCATATCAGAATCACTTGACAATAAAGCCTCTCCAGATTAGCTTCATGAATATTAGGGTAGCAAAATATTGACATTGAGTAATTACTGCATTGTCTAGTTCATTTGAATAAGGATATTTATAATATACAGCTCTGCAAATCACACTCATTATGGCAAAGGAAAGAGCTATATACAACGGTTAGATAGAAAGAAGCCTCTTGAATAATAACAATTTTGCCCAATTCCTAAGTGACCCAATTAGGGGACATTTCACCAACATAATTTAAGTGGAAATAGGCCTAGTTTCCTAGTTTGCAAGTATAACCTAGTTAACCTTATTTCCCTACATTACATTTTGGTGAACCCAGCATCTTTCATGCTTCTGACTTTCATGTTCAAATCTGATTTGAGTGCATTCATTTCTAAAATATATCATTTATACAACTACATTACATTTTGGTTAACCTGACACATCTTACATTTGGCATATTTATGTTTTTCAGATCTGATTTTCCATGATGGAATTCACTAAATCTGATTGGTTTTCTATTTAACACGTGATTATATTACTTCTAGTTATAATTACCAAAATCATGTTGTAGATACTGGCTTCTTTCATTTCATTTTGCTTGCATTCATTCATAGCACTCTTACATATTGCATTATAAGGCTTTTGAAGATATTTCCTACTTGCAAATCATTTCTCAAAACTTTTATCCATGTTTCATGTTGTTATATGATAGCATTCTTAAGAAAATTCATGGAATGTGTAGATCTCATAAAAGCCTTTGTATTGAAATGGATCACAATTGTACCTCCCCTAGGGTATCTTTTGTTAATAAGGATAGAATCAATACTCCTATCAATGATCTCCCCAAAGGAGATGCAACATTGAAGAGTTGCAATGGGTCCTCTCCTCATAAAGATACGTTGGTGCAAGAGGAACAAGCTAAACATGTTAATCTTAGTACATCTATCACTCTAGATCCTCCTTATTCACCTAGATTTTATCTTAACCATAACCATCTTTTGAGACAAGATGATGTTATACACTTTAATCATGATCTATCTCCTACTTCTTCCCAACCTACCAAGATGGATATGAATAATGATGGCAGGATTAAGAATCTTGCTACAAAGATCAATCCTCCTACTCATCCCTACACAACAACATTCAATAACCTACGTGATAAAAGTTTCTCGCCTTCAAAACTAAATACATACTATGAAATAGGTTATGACATTATCTTTAAGCAAGGCTATAGTGGACAAGGTCTTGGGAAAATGGAACAAGGAATAAAGGTCCCTAAAGATCCTCCCACACAATACACAAGAGAAGGTTTAGGTTTTGCAACTCAAGAAAATATTGTTCATGATAGACCAAATACAAGTAATTCTCCTTCTACCTCATATCCTAAAGACCAAAACCAAATAAACATGAATGCCCTCTACCTTTGTTACAAAATCTTCTACCACAAGAAATAAACACTTCACCTCCCAAGGATCCTTTGAAATTGGCGAAACAAATCTTTAGGAGACTTGGATATGACAAAAGCATTAAATTCCCTTTTTGCCACCTTCCAAAGAATCAAAAATCAAATAATAATGGTGTGTATTGTCTTTTTCATCATAGTTATTCTCATTCTCTTGTTGACTACATTGGATTTAAAAAATTTGTTAAAGATTTACATGATCAAGCTCTTATCCATATTACACTTGATCTCATGCTTTTTCTTAGTACCATATAGTGCTTTAGCACTCCCTCCACCTATTATGTTGCTCCACACTATGTAACCTTTGTAGCTTACCTTATTGGGGGCTGTTGTCTTGTATGGTGGTACAATTTCATATACAATCTTTTTGTGAGAAACATAATAGCCTTTATTATCCTTGACTCCGCGCTTGGCGGGAAAAGGTAGTGTTTCAATCTTCTATCCTTCCTAAGGATCCACTTTCCCTTTATTGAGTTGTATCTTTTGTAATATGATGTCCTTTCTTGCATAGAATTAGTTGTTATGCTTGAGGATTCTCTCCTTTTCATGAGGTGTACAATCTTAATTACCGCCTCTTCCTTGCTTGAAAAGTGTATGTCTATTGCAAATGATCTCTCACTTGGGATAGAAAGTGTGTCATCCTTCATCAAGGATCCCTTTACCAAGCAATCAAAAGAAGTGTATTCTTCTTCTCCTTCTCTTTTGGTCAATGATGTTATCCTTGTCAAAAATCTCCTCTTGGAATTGATGGCAACATATGATGTGAAAAATCAATTTGCTGTTGGGAAATAGGGGACAGATTTGGGTACCGGGGACAGTCGGGCCATCCCCCGACTGTCGCCAGTACCCAAATCCGACCCCAAGTCCCCTCTGCTACCAATTTTGTCATTTCTAAAACGTTCCCGAATTAGGACAAAAAGGGAACGGAAAGGGGACTTTGAAAATTCGTCCCCGCATCCCTATTTCGTACTTGAGATGAGAACAGGGGTTCCAAGGCAGGGGACGCGTCCTAGTGGAACACACGTTCCAAACAATATAAAGAGAAGGGAACTTTCCTTTCGAGATGTGTGTGTCAACTCAGACCAAGAACACACATTATGTTCATTCATTTCCAAGATAGGGCTTCAACAGAGACAAGAAAATTGCTCTTGAAAACAAACCCTAATCTAATACCAAAGAGCCTATTTATAGTTAATTCCTCTTTAACTCATTTTTGTGTTTCATATTGGAAAATAGATTTTTACATTAAAATTTTGTTAACTAACAAAACTACACATGATTGACACAAATAAACATACAGGACTTAAAAAATTTGTCTCGGACCCACAAAACTTTCTTTAATCGACACATAAGTTACAATAAAAGTTCATAGTAATGGATAGTTCTTCAATGCAACCACATGTGAAGAATGTGTAACTTCAGAAGATGAAATTATAAAAGTAGGATTCAGCTGGGCATTATGACACCACCATCAGCTTTGGTCTCTTCTTGCAACTTCATTAGAGTTCATCAAATTTGTTTTCAACATAAATGTTTTCATTACTAAACTTTATAAGTAATTCTGACTTGCGAACAAGAAAATATAATTTTAAAAGGGGATATAATTCAATGCCAATAGGCAAGAAGAAGACTGGAAATCATGATTCCAACATCTATATATTTGCATGTATATATGTTCAAGGCAAAGGCACCTACACATATTTAATAAAGGCTGCAATCAAAGAAAGTAACCTTGCACCAAAGGGTATGTACACATTTGTGAAGGTAAATAGATAGAAAAAGGGCCATACATAACAATATTTTTGAAGCCTTGGAGTTACAATAATTACAAGAAATATATAAACGGCAAATGCATGATTGTCTTAAAAATTTTAAGATAATAATTAATAGATTTGTCCATAGTTTACGTATTCAGTGAGTCTCTGAGTACTCGCCTTTTCTTTTGTGCACAATTTTTTTCAAAGGTTACTAGCCAAGTCTATATGGTGAGTCATGGATGAAAACTAGCCAAAAGTTTTGGCGAGAACTAACCAAAACTTGGCAAGTCCTAGCTTAAAATTTTCTGGAGTTACACGGGAAAAGCATCGATTTAATGTAGAAAAAAGTACAAAGAATGCAGAAAATATGCAGTTTTGTGCCTTTAAAACCCTTTGTTCACCCCTCCTAAAACACACAGCAGCAAGAAAACATTCTAGAGCTAATTGGTAAGATTTCTTAAGGGATTTAAAGAAGAAATTTCTACAATTTCAGATTCGTATTAGGTTAGTTCCTTTTTTTTTCCTTTTGTTAAGCATTTTTTAAAAAGGGTAATCACTCTTGACCACAATGAACCAGTGAGGTCACAAACAGGGGACCTCATCCCTAACATAAATATCAACAATAACAACCCAAAGGGGTTTGAACCTTGGCGGCAAGAACAACACTACCACATTTAAACCATTACACTATGTCAATACTAGCTTTTTTTCTTTAAGCATTTAAATTTGTAAATGCCTTCTAATTTGTTTACCATGTAAATTGATTCAATCTGTCTAAATTTGTGGATTGATTAAAATTTCTATGATTTACATTAATTTGAATCATTGTCTTCTAGACCTTTTATTCTTTTTTTTTAATATAGGGTTTACGTTTTAGGGTTGAGAGATGATATTATCATATTTTTATCAAATTCATTGATTCAATTGCCATATACCATATTAAAATTTAAAAAAATCAAGTGCATTGGAATTTTACACTCATTTTCAAATTGTTATATTTTTTTATTCATTATTTTTTGTTCTTATCAAAATTGTAGATTAGCATATAATCACAATGGCATTTAGCTTCACATCTGGTTAAGACTCAACAAGAAGTCATCCCATTGGCAAGAGACCCCCTAGAAGTCATGACCCCACTTGGAAATATGGCATAATTGGAAGAGCAACGAGGCTTGTGATTTGTATCTAGTGCAAGCAAAAGCTTAAAGGAGGCATCAATTGCCTCAAATAACATCTTGAGCGCATTTCTAATCACAATTGCAAGCCATGTGATGCAGCCCCAACGAAGGTGAAACAAGAGGTTGGCCCTTCTTGCAGCACTAGATGAAAAGAAATCACAGAGGACCAAGGCACAAGCAACCACATAAGAAGCAATTGCTCCTAATTTGCCAAGAATCTAATGTGGATGTACAAAGCATTGTAGGCCCTAGTCGCAATCCATGCATATGTGGTCCAATTTCCTCATCCAACTTGAGTAGAGCTCAATCACAAGTTTTTTTGTGCCTAGAAATGTACCAGAAGCATAACCTTCATTAGAAGCTACAAGGTGGAACAAGGGGATGCACAAAGAAGCACATAAGGCATGTGCAAATTTATGATATTGCAACAACTTTCTCTTCAACATGGCTATGAATTCATATTGGGAATGTTTGTTGGCAGCATTTATAATAGCAAAGAAAGAGTACAAGGTGCCCTCTCCAAAAGATTTAAGTGGCAAGTTGCTCCAAGATGCTATTGGACATGCACAACAATTGTGTAAGATAAAAAGAAGCAATGGAAAAAATTTGCATGAAAGATTATTTCAGATGGGTGGACAGATGGAAGGAACTGCACACTCAAATTTTTAGTGGCTTCAAATGTTGAGTTAATTTTCTTTAAGTCAATTGCTGCCTCCAACAAAATAAGTTGGAGGAGGTTGTTTAAGAGGCGGACATACAAAATGTTGTCCAGGTTGTTACTAACAATGCAACAACATATGTGGCAGCTGAAAGATTGCTTCAAGCGAGGCATCCAGCACTTTTTCAGACCTCTTTGTGCAGCTCATTGCATTGGCCTTCTTTGGGGGCATAAGCGAAATTTGATTGGGCGAGACAAACTATAGAAGAAGTAAGAGATAAAACAAAATATATTTATAATCATCCATGGGTTCTTAGCTTGATGAGTGATCCCACCAAGGGAAAGGGCTTGTGCGATGGGGTGCTACAAGATTTGCAACTAATTTTCTAATGTTACAAAGTATTTCTAGTTTATTGGCTCCCTTGAAGCAAATGTTTGTGAGTCAAGCATGGCTAATGTTGGACCTTCCAAATTTTCCTACCCCCATTGTCGCGTCATGATCAAAAAGCCTATTTGAAAACCCAAAATTGGCCAAGTATTAAGTTTTTTGGGTTATCAAGCTTTCGATGATCTTCACGCCTCCATGCTTCCTCTAAAGGCCCCTAAAACCCACTCAAAGTGTCTAACTGTCGGTCTTGTCAGCTTTTCACGCCATTGATGTTTTCTTTACTCATATCCATTGTTAGCCGCTTTCATCATCAAAGTGCATAGCTCTTTTACTTTTTCACGTTTTGAAGTTCACCCTACTCTCTTACCACCTTGGCATGAGGTACGTTGTCTTGCCAATCACCAACTCCCTGCTGAGTCTTTGGCAAAACACCCAAGTTTTTTGCTTTTCGATGTTTCAGAGTTCTCCTCACCTAGATACCTGTTCAGGTATGAGGCATGATGCCTCTCCAAGCCAATATTCTAGAAGAATCAGATCTTCTAAAAGAGGTAAAAGAGTTCAAAGCCGAACTGGATAGGATGGAGGCTCAGTGAATCAGAGATGATTTGAAAAGAACTGATGCTTTGAGAAATATAGACTAGTCTAGAAATACTGCTAATTCAATGAAGTCATCTCAGAATGTTTTAGCCATCAATGTTGGAGGATCAATCCCACAACAAGGATTGAATGTAAATGTTATAGGATCTGCCCCTCGTGGATCACAAAACAATCTAGTTGAGGAAGGTAAAGGCCATTTTCCAGTCAGACCTCCCTTAAACCTAGAAAGATACAGACAGCTAGACTCCATTGGAATTCAAGGATATCCTAATCCTTTTTCAGTGGAATTAAAGACTGCTCTGATATATTTTTCTGAAAATAATGCTCTATTTGGTGAAGATCATTTGATGTCTTTTACAAACTTGACTAATGATTTTTAAGTTGAGGATAAAATATCCTCATGAAGTTGTTTGAACTTTGTACAATCCTTGATTGATGAAGCTAGAGAATAGTATAGAGAGCTTCCAAATGCAACTATCGGTTCTTGGGATGAATTTAAATGAACTTTCAGAGAACAATATGGTGATAGAGCAGATCTAAGATTCATGATCAATTAATTCACGAATATCACTAAGGGCCTGTTTGTTTCATGGAATTATAAAAAGCTGGAATTCTCAAATATTGGAATTTGTCAATTCAGGAAGTTTTAAATCCGGAAAATGGTTTTTGGAATATGGCTGGAACCGTTTGGTTCACCTGGAAGATGAGTGAGAAGATGCATTTTTTCCGTTTGGTTCCATAAATCTGGAATGAGAAGAAGAGGCTTTATTTGTAGTGATATTTGACCATGATCATGACTCACTTGTAAACTCTCTTATGATTTCTCATATTGTAGCTTCACTATTGTAGATCACAAAACCTTTTTGAAAACCTCCCTCACAAGCGGTGGCTTCAAATTTATCTGCAATACAAACACTACAAACTATGCAACTTCATGGCTTTGAGCTCTGTATATGCATCTAGTTTTTTTTTACTCTGGAAATGTTGCATATTCCGTCTATATTGAGTTCCTTTCAGCTATCGAGGGTTTCAAAACCACGACCATCTCTGTGTTTATTTCATGCGGTTCACAGCATTTTTTTATGTTCTCTGCTTATATACAGCAAACAATGAAAAATGCAAGATTGTCTCTCTGTACCTTGTCTTCGAAGTCTTGGATCTGGAAGTTATTATGCATTTTGTTGTTCCTGTACTGCTTCTCAATGATATTGCTGCTCACTTGCATTAAATCTGCTATATTACCAGTGCTTGCTTTGACCTGTAACAGTGATTATAGTCTCCTTCTAAATGTGTTATTGCTTCTTCATGCTCATTGTTGAGACTTCCCGATGACTGTACAAGCTACTAATTTCATGAACCCATGGTGAATTTCATATTGCTGCATTTTTTATCCTTTATCAAAATCAGTAACTAGTTTTGTGAGCTTTATGCATTCAATGTGTGGGAGGAGAAACACAGAGGAAAAAATTCAATCTCAGCAGATTGGAAGATTCAATTTCAATTCCAATTCCAGGTATTTTGGTGGAAGGATCCATATGCTCGTTTTGGGTTAAAATTAGAATTTAGAAATTCTTATTCCATTTTCATTTTTTAAAAACATAGAATTCGGAAATTCTGGTATTTGAAAATTCCAAATCCACCTCAATTCCAGGAAACAAACAGGCCCTAAGGGAATCGATGAATCTATTTCTGATTTTAATGTAAGATTCATCAAGGCTATGAATAGAATTCTTGATTATCTAAGACCTAACGAATCCATGTGTTTGGTTCTATACGGCAATGCTGATGATGCAAAAATGGGCTACTTGTTGAGAGACAGAGGCCTCAAACATTGTGGGATGCATATAGGATGGCTACTCATATAGAGAGCAACCAAAGAGCATCAAGGAAACTACATTAAATGAGTGATATAAAGATCTCATCCAATGAAAAGGGTCATCAGAATAAGGGTTTACAGCAGAGGATAAATTGGACAAAGTCATGAGTTCTTTGAAAGATTTAAGTTATTAGGTGGCCAAAAATGAAAAGGGAGTACCTCATGACAAGTCAAACCATAACAAACAAGAAAGAATGCCAAGGTTATCCAATCGACCCTATCAAACAAATTGGTGAAATGCCAAGCCTATACGTAACAATCAAAGGGGTCTTCAAACAAGGAAACACCAGTTCCTCTCAAAAATCCTGGAGAAAATCTTTGTAAAGGAAACTCCTTGGTGTGATGCATGTCAATTGCCTTACTCTCCTCCATATGTATACAGTATGGTAGTACTATCCATTGACATTGACACTTATCATAACCCATGTGATGAAAGCAGAGATTTTGACCATGGAATGGGCCAAGATTCCATCAAGATATTAATATGATGTCCACTAGATTGTGTCGGGGTTTTGAAGAGTTTTCATCATCAAATGAACATGGTAATGAATCAGATAAATATGATAGAAAATGCTTGAACAATAATTATCTTAAACAATTTTTATTTTTTTCGGAAGATAAAAAATTGATCATGTCCGCAATTTGACTTTGCCGGTCTACATTTAGACTAAGTAGACCTTCTAATGAACAAATCAGAGCTCTAATGGCTACTGTAGTTTCTCAATTAAGAGTAACTACAACTTGAGAAGCAAAGGAAATAATGTTGGTCAGGGTAATGCAGGCAGCATCTTCATCAAACAAAAGAACAATGAAACAAAGACTCCAACCCCTCCCAGGAATGATTAAGCAAAAGGAAAAGTTTAGAAAGATAGTGCGCCATGTGCGGAAACTTCCCAGCATAAACATAAAGCCAAGATCCAAAGCTATAAGGACAAGCAACATACCTCCAAGGATGTTAACACCACCAAGGATTGAAATGCAAAAGAAAAGGATAAGATGAGTCTTATTGTTCCCATTAATGCTCCTATTTGTATGCTTCAAAAGTACACTTGATATCCCCCAGGTTCTTAGTCAAGAAAAAGTTTCAGTACCCTTATTGGAAATGATGAGAAATGAGGAACATAAAGATAGAAATATAGCATTAATAGGGGAAAATTGTTTCCAGTTCTTCAAGTATTGCAAATAACCCTACCCAATCTGTAAAAAACAAGAAGTATGAGAATAATGCTAACAAGAAGGATACAAGTTATGAGATCCCTAAGGTTTACTTGGGGACTATAATGAATTAGGTGTCCATCCCAAGTAGACCCATTTCATGTGACCTTGTTAATAAATGTCAAATTAGTATAAAATTGCATGATTGACTCCAGAGCATCAACCTATGTCACTCCTCTATCAACCATGAATCAACTTGGTCTTCAAGTCAATAAATCATATGGAAAATGTTTTCCTATGGACTCAAAGGAAGTACCTATCAATGGCATTATGTAGGACTTGGAGTTCAAATTGGCTGCATTACCAGAGAAAATATATAGTATGCAGGTCACTGAGTTGACATCCCTCCTTAATAGGGATGTTATAATTCAGATGATGTTTGCAACAATAGTGGGAAATATCCAAATGGATTTATCCTATGCCCTGATTCCTATCAATGGCAAAATTGTGAAGTTGGATAAAGAGAAGAGATTGCATGTCGTTATTGAGGATCTTGGGCCTCGTGAAGAAGTTTGTTTCATTGATATAGACATAGATACCTATCAATGGCAAAAATGTGAAGTTGGATAAAGCGAAGAGATTGCATGTCGTTATTGAGGATCTTGAGCCTCGTGAAGAAGTTTGTTTCATTGATACAGACATAGATAACTTCAAGGTTGAGATAGCTAAACATACTAAAGTTAAAGGATGGCATATGGTTGATGCACTTTGATGGTGCATGATCAAAAGAAGATTCATGAGCTGGAATTATCCTCCTCATTTCACCTACTGGTACATCATTGTAATGTCCCCGTTTTTCAGTCTCTTGAGATTAGCTTAGTTTGGCAACCCTCGCAAGCTAATCGGGTGATCAGAGGGGGTCAATTAGCAGTGCTAGTAGTTGGATTCCATTCTAGAGGATCTGGTTGTCAAGTTTGCTCTTCGTTTGGGACAGATGGGATGACTTACTATTTATAGTAAGTGGTATTTTGGGCATAGCTTGGTTTAGCAAGGCACCTACACAGTGTCATCAAATGTTGCAGGATCGTTTGTCGGGGATCTCTAGTTTGAGAGACTTACTATTTATAGTAAGCCTATTTTTGGCAGATGGCTATTTCTGGCAAGGCAGTTTGAGCTCGAGGCTCTATTGTCAGAAATTAGTTTGTTGTAGGCAGATAGATTCAGTGGCTTCATAAATTAATTGTCTTTATTAAATTAAGTTATTTTAATTTAATAACTTTAATGTTATAAATTGATGTTGTGTTGAAGAAGCCACTTAAGTGGAAAAGGTAAAGTTGATGCTTTTTCAAAATGCTTATATATTCAACTCGAAAAAGCTCTTTACTCATCTATTGTTCATTTGATAAAAATTGTGTTTTGAGAAGTGGAGAAGAAAGGCTAGGGTTTGAGGACTGATTCCTCATTTTTGCAATTTGAATCATCATTGATTGATAAATTTTGCTACAGAAATTCTGAATATTTAATTCTGATTCTGAGAACATAAGTTTGGTGCTGAGGTATGCCAAACGAAATGGAATTTATTTCAGAGCTGAGGGTTTAATACAGGTTGCATTCGAAATTCTTACTGGATTCACCAAGCTGGAATCGAAATTCATAGCATAAACTGCAGATTTGTTTGGTGTGTAAAAAGAGTCAAGACCGTACGGATTAGCTGCTGCTGTACTATCAGCCCAGGGCCGTACATGCTGTACGGTATTGCATTTAGAGGAGTTTGAGGCTCGGTTTTGGCTGTGTGTATATGCCATCCCTGTTTGGAGTCTCACAAATAGGCAGTGTTTGGAATTGAAGCACTGCTGGGGCTGCGTTTGGGGTTTGAAGTGCTGTTGGGGCTGCGTTAGAAAGCTTGAAGACTGTATTTGTTCTACAGCAGTCACGTTCTTTGAAATTAAGGTGCCAGTGATTTTCCATTAGCATTTATATTGTTCTTGAGTTAGAGAACATTTTCATAATTGTTAATATGTTGAACACTCAAGGCAGATTTGTAATTGCTGTTGTTTAAATGATTATTAAATTCAGTGAATTTACATCTATGAATTTAATTTAAAATTTGCAAGTAAGATATAAATATTTGAAATTCAATTGAATTTCCAAATAAATTTGAGATTAAGCCAACTAGTTATAGAGAACCAGTTGGGTTCTTCACAGTCATTTAAATATTCTGTCACCCTCTCTTTCACCAGCACAAATAATGCTGCTGAGTATGAAGCTCTCTATTGGGTCTGATTATGGCTATCAAACATGGAAATAAGAAATTAGAGTTTATGGAGACTTGGAATCAGTAGTTTCCCAAGTCAGAGCAAAATATACAGCCAAGCATAAGAGACTTAAACAGTATAAAGCTGCAGTGTGTGATACCATTAACTTATTTGATGCATTTTCAAATGACTAGGTTGACAGAGGGAAGAATGTTATGGATGGTTTTTGGGCCAATATTGCTATCAATCTAAGGATATTACCATGGCAGGTATTTCAAAGTGGAAGTACCAACTAGACCACCATTCTTGACAACATTTATCATTGGCAGATTTTCCATGATGATCAGAATTCGCTCAAATTCTTCCACTGTGTTAATAAGTACCATAACCAAGAAAGTGGTTTTCAAAATTTTCTTGAAGTAATTGATGGATAAGAGACTTTTTTTAAATGAAATCATCCAATTAAAGACCAATAAGCTCCCAAAGGGATCGATGGCATTAGAGAGATTTTTTTATGCCACTAATAGGCATGTAATTATACCAACCCCTATGCATGAATGTAATGTCCCCTGTTGGGACTTTGCTTGATTTACACTAAATTTCCCAGCTAAGGTTTGGATTGCACTTGGGTATCGCAAATTGTAACATTCCCTAATAGGAGAATGCCAATCCCCGATGATTAGTCATACATCACTATGCATTTAAATCAGATTAAGGAACAACCATTGATTCATAATACATACTTAAGCTCTAATTCCTTACTTCTCTCTTAATCACTAACCTTAAGAAGGATGGTAGAATTACTATGCTCAAGCACAGAAATAGTCTAAAAGCAAGCTCCCTCAAGGTTCTTACCCATCTTGGGACCCTCCCATCATGTGACCGGATTACTCCGCCTCTCCCTTCACAAACTCCCTATCCTCTTAACTGTATTAGCGAGTGATTAAGGAATTGGCTAAGTATATATTATTAGTTTATGTATTACAAATATATAAATATAAGACCATATAATGATCTTTTATCCTTAATATAATCTATATATAATCTTCTGTAAATCAGTGTTCCATTCATAGATACGTTACAGCATCATATGTTGTCACACAACTTTGCCAGCAATATTAAGATTTATTTCCTTTCTTATCTCTTCCTTCTAAAGAGTAAAAATATATTTTATAATCCTTATTATTTGATGATGGTCAGATGAAGTTTATAATATGCTTCTTCTATGATCCAAAACTCCATCTGCTGAGTATCCCATTCATATTTAATAATCTATCTATTTCATGTCATCCATACCAAATATATGAAATAATTCATGATTACTTCCCTTCTTACTATAGTATATTCAATATATATATATATATATATATATATATATATATATATTGTTGGGATATTGTGCAAATATGTGCTTCAGAGATTGCTATCACATATTTGAGAGATGTGTTGTCATTGATGTCAACATATTTCTTTGTTGTGACAGTGTTGCAGAGATGTACAAATGTTCAGTTGAATGATTTGATATGTGCGGCTACTGTATTGCAGATCTAATGTTGCGAAGCTACAGGTGTGTTGAGATGTGTCTATACTTGATCTATGTCAAGTTACAGAGGTTCGCAGTAAGATTTGAGTGAGTTATGTTTGATTTATCAGAGACTGGTATATTGTTGTTTTGGATGTGTTCAAGAAGTGACAGTGTGACATTATTTTGATAAGTATGGATCGGTGTGACAGTATTTCGAGATGTGAAAGCTATGGCATGTTTAGGACATGGATTTGTGTTCTTGACATGATTAGTTCATCGATTTGAGGATCGCAAGCTATGTTTCTAGAGTGATAGCGATTATTGTTTATTGTTCTTGGTATGCAGTGCAGAGATGGTGATGAATTTTGAGACAAAGGTGTTGTTGGTGTTGCTGAGCTATTCAATGTTTTGCTTGTCGATGTCTTTTGATCGTCTTCTATTCATGTTGATGGTTCCCGATGACTTGTGTATGCGCATTGAAGATTTTTCTGTAAGTGTGTTGATTGTTTGCCCGCTGGGGTAAACTTAATATTGCATAGACATAGTACAGGAAATATAATAAACACAAAATATATCAGAGAATAATAGATGCTTTCATTAATCATTCCAACGTATGAGTACATTCACATTATTTCCATATCATTCCTTCACTCGTAGGTGGTACATATTTATCTACCCGAAGGGGTGTGACCAAACATCACCACCCGACCCAACTGTCCTTCGGTAATAACTAATTACCGTCGGAATAGCATAACTAATACACGACATATAATAAAGTAGTCTTTCCGGCTAACATCATCCCCCCCAAAAAGAAAGTCGTCTCCGGCAACTCATAACAAAAAGGAGATGAAATACACCACATAGAATAAGAAAATCACTAAGTGGAGGGGCGTCCCTGAAAAAAGCTGGAGTGCCGCCCTCCCCATCAATGTTGCTTCGAGTAGTTCTTGTTCCGTCACATCACATTCCTCCTGTGCCTGCACCACCCTTGTCTCCAAAGCACACTTTTCAGCTGTAGCCTCCACTAACTCTTGTTTAAACAATATTGTCTCTCCTGCCAATCTGACCTCAATAGCCACCTGTGCCGCCTTCTCTGCTTCCAACTCCTGGGTATGCTAAGCCAAGTGGCGCTCTACTGCCTCCAACCAGGTGGTCAGCTCCTCTCGAGCTCTCTGTGCATCCACCAAGACAACCTCACGTCCAACCAAAACCTACTCTAAGTGCCTCAAGCGTAGTACCCCTCTCGAAAGGCTTGCTCCAGTGCTCTCTCCACCTCTGGCGTGTAGACACTCCATGCCTGCAATAGCTCTGGGTCTCATCAACTAGTCACACTCCCCAAAGGCTGATAACTGAATACTTTCCTCATGTCATTTCGAAGCCCCAACTCACAATTGTAGTGTACCTCAAAAAGAAAATGGGGGTCTAGGGGGCAACGCCCCCAGCGGGGTCGAGGGGCAGCGCCCCTGCCACCAAGACCAAATTAGCACCTTCAAACCCACACAAAACCCCATAAGGCACACCATTTTTGTGATTTTCTTCTGATCCCATACTCTTTCTGCCAACCGCTTATGTTTTCCTCACTACCTGCTTATGTCCTTCCCTTCAGTACCATACATTATTCATAGTGAACTGTTTCTATTTTGCAAGCTGGTTGCTATCGAACGCGGAGAAGATTTACAGTACCACGGAAAGGGAGGCCCTCGAAATGGTTTACTCTGTCCAGAAATTCAGACATTATCTACTAGCAACACCATTCACCTTCTATGTGGACCACCAGGCCCTTATGTACCTCGTCAATAAACCTATTATCCAAGGAAGAGTGAGTCGGTGGCTACTCTTACTTCAAGAATTCACGTTCAAAATTGTAGTACAGCCAGGACGTAGCCACGTGATCGCCGACCAGTTGTCACGAATCAAGTCTGGCGAGCCACCTATGGGAATAAATGATAGACTTCCCAAACGCACACTTGTTTCATATTGTCGTACTCCCGAAGTGGTACACGAGTATCGGGGAGTATTTGTCCACGACTCGATTCCCCCAAGACATGCCTCTGGGAGAACGAAGGAAGTTGGTCCTGAGAAGCAGGACCTTTCAGCTAATCAATGGATTGCTATATAAAATGGGTCCAGACCAGGTGCTAAGGCGATGCGTGATGGAGGAAGAGGTATCAAGAGTGTTGAGGGAAGCCCACGAAGGACCTACCGGAGGACACATGGGTCCAGATACCATGGCCAGGAAGGTGTTGTTGGCTAGCTTATGGTGGCCAACATTATACAATGACGCTAGAGAATGGGTAGTTGAATGCGACACTTGTCAGCGCGTCGGGAAACCCCTCAAACGAGACTGCATGCCCCTTAATCCCTCCCACGCGCAAGAACTATTCAAAAGATGGGGATTGGACTTCGTTGGGCCTCTGAAGGCTAGTCGTGCCCGGCACTGCCGATACATTGCGGTGGCCACCAAATATTTGACAAAATGGGTCGAAGCCCGTGCATTAACCGATAACTCCGCCATAAGCACTGCAAAGTTTATTTACGAACAAATAATAACAAGGTATGGCATTCCGATTCAGTTGACAAGCAACAAGGGCAATCATTTTGTCAATCATGTCATTAAACTCCTAACTACAGAATTTGAGATTTTCCACACGTTGTCAAGTCCCTACTATCCTCAGGCAAACGGCCAGGTTGAGGCGACGAATAAAATCTTGGTGGGAGTCATCTATAAGTCATGCGGTGTTGAAGGTGAAGACTGGGAAGAGAAGTTTCCCTCTGTGTTATGGGCCTATCGTACTTCGTACAAGGTAACCACCAGGCAAACACCATTCCAGCTAATGTACGGACAAGAAGCAGTGGTGTCGGCTGAATTCATGGTGCCTAGCCTGCGGATAGCCCTGGAGAACAAGCTCAGCGATGTGGAGAGTCTGAGAGAAAAACTTTGTCTTGAATAAACTGGATGAGAAAAGAGCACTGGCACAATGGGCCACCGAAGTAGCACAGCAACGGAGGAAACTGAGGCACAACAAGCACCTCCGACAGATGCAATTCACACCAGGACAGCTAGTACTAAAGTTCAATGGGCGAAACCAAATTAAACCTGGGAAATTCAAGGTTAAGTGGCTAGGCCCCTACAAAGTTCAGGAGGTTGCAGCGAATGGGTCGGTCAAGTTGTGGTCCCTCGACGGACGAGAAATCCTAGATGCCGTCAATGGCTCGAAGCTGAAAATTTACCATCAGAGACCAAAGAGCTCAAGCCGGCGGCAACTGCGCAATTAAAAAAAAAATTGAAAAAAAAAAAGCATCGCACGACCGTACGACAAAACGGGAAAAATGCGCAAAATATTTTAGAACACTGTACGGTGATGTGACCATACGGTGCTTAGTCACCATACGGCAAAGACATGAAGTTCACCATGCACACATATCACCGTACGGTGGGAAGGAATTAACAAATCGTGCAGGCCATATGCGTGGAAGGAGAAAAATGAAGTGTTCGTCTGTACGGCGAGTTGTGTTGTGCAGCAGCAAGAAGAACATTCGTACAAACCGTACGACAGCAGGAACAAGTAGCCTGTATGGCTAGGTAGCATCACACGTGCAAAGCATCAAATACCGTACGCACGAGCAAGGAGAACCTCAAGGCCGTATGCACGAGGGAAAGAATTAAAAGTCGTTGTACGGCACGGAACCAGAACATCATTTGCACCGTAAGGCCGTATGAAAAGAGCCAGCATCAAAAGGGAAAACACCATACGAACGGGAGCCAAGTACCGTACGGCAAAAAGGAAGCCAAAACTATCACCGCACGGAGGAAGGGAAACACTGTCGTACGGCATCCATGCCAAGAAGCCAAGCAACACACGCAAGCGGTTGTCACCGTACAACATCATACGGCCTTACCATCCGTCACCCGTACGACATATGAGAAGGGTTAAAACGCAAGTCCGTACGGTTTGAAGCACAATCTATACGGTGGGACGGAAATCAATAACAATACTTTCATTCCGTACGGTACGAAAAGGAAGCTAGAGGAAGAGGAAAAACAAAAACGAAGGGTTTGTATGGCAGTTGAGAAACGGTTATATTTTCATTCCAAGCAAGCAGGAGAAACAGTTATGGAATCGGCAGGCAAACAAACTTGGAGGAGAAGGTTGGAAGAGGACTCTGGGAGTAGTAATCCTAGCATGAGCAAAAATACACAGACACTTCCTTCTGGCGCACGAGTTGCAAGCACAAGCACAGGAAAGAAGTTACAAATTCAAAGGCCACAAATGGCAGCTGCAGGATCTCAGAGAGATGATATCACAATACAGACCATTGCTTTCGAGGGTTTGAACGGCCTGGAATGCCGAAGATGGTGGTATGAGAGCGAGGATACCCCAAAAAACCTCCTGGTCAAGGACCTCTCGAGGGCTCGAGTACAATGGGTTATCCAAATGCCCATTTTCTGTATCAAGGATTTTGAAGGCCCATTGCGGGCAATGATTGAGTCCTTCAACAGATTTTCAAAACAGAGCACCCTTCCCTACTTGAACCACTTGGTGACGGTTTCCTTCACAGCATCAGAGTTTCGCCGAGTGTTTGGGTTGCCAACTAAAGGAGTAAGGGTTGACCTGAAGCCTCAGAAAATGAGTGCAGAGAATAAAGATTTTTATATCCGGCTGGTTTGTAGAGATGATCTCACGACTGTGGAGGAGTCCCTCAGGAAGTCGTCACATAATCGGGGAATCAAGAAGACCTTCATCCGGGAGGGCCATTGGCGATGCCTTATGGACGTGGTGAAGAGCTGTCTTACAAGGTCCAGTCGCGCTTCAGATATCTCATTCTAGCAGGTTACTTTGATGAGCCACTTACTGGGCGGCAGAATGTATGATTGGGCTACTGTACTCGCCAAGCGGATGTATGCTTTTATGACGCTTCAGCACTGCACGTTCTACATGCCGCACTATGCCATTGGGCTCTTCTTGGATGCGGTCGAGCAGTAGATTCCATCCGCCATACTGTCACGTGAGGTTAAGATGGGCCCTTTGGCTCAAGGCGAGCCTCCCATCATGAGATGGTGCCACTTGGATACACCGGGCGGACAGAAGGTAGTCGCTGGCTCAAAACGAGCCAGACAGGAGTTAGAGGCCAGTGGTGCGCACGAAGATACAAATAGTGGTCATGGGGAGACATCAAAGGAGAGTACTTCAGAGGATGATGACAAAGAAGACATGGAGGTAATTTCATCCACCCCATTACTGTTCCCACGTCCTGTACTCTCCAGTGTGGCACAAGTTTCCTTGGTCTCTGGTCTGTCAGCCATTCCAGCATTTAGCCAAGTTCGAGTCCCCGTTCAGTTGACTCCACCTGTGGTCACATCAACAAGAGTTTCCATAGCGGTTGCGCCTCCTGAGTCAGAGACAGTGGATAGCGAGAGCATACTTCCCATTCCTATACAAGATACAGTGGCCAGGGATGTGGAAGAGGAGATGGAGCGGTCCCCCAAGCAGGGTAGGGCTAAGTCAGGGCAGGTGCGGCTAGAAGTGCTGGGGTCGGAGCCTGTGGTAACCTTTGATGACTCCCTTTTGATTGATTCCGGCCGTAACAATATGGATGGGGGAGTGTCGGTTGAGGTATTTTCTGCACCTACGTGTCAGAGTGGACCACCGGTGATGGGTCGCACGAGTGCTTACCTGGCACAGAGGTCCCTTGCACCAGTGACAGGGGGACCTTCCATCTTGTCCCCTCAGCGAGAGGACATCTATTGGGATGACAGAGAATTGGGTAATGCTGGAGGTAGCGGGCAGAGTGTAGCGGCGGTGGCAGCCACGGTGCAGGCAGAGAAGGGGAAACCGGTAGATGTGATGATGGCCAAGGATTTGGAGCAGTATATGGATTCTCTTACAGTGGTGATTGATAGGGGCCGACAGCTAGTGCAGACAGTGTTAAAGGCACGGGAGATAGAGGAGGCTCGAGAGAGGGCTCGGGTGGCCGCAGAGAGATCTCGAGAGGAGATAGCTGCCCAGTTAGCCACCCAGCAAAGTGCTTGGCAGGCAGAGTGTGCAACACTTTTGGCACAACTGGAGGCAGCGAACGCTGGTAAGAGTGTAGTCGAGGCCCAATTAGCTGAAGCCAAGGAGGCGTGCAATCACAAGGAGACTGAGCTATAGGAGGTTACTCTCATGCTCAAGGAAGCAGTCGAGACCAACTCCAAGATACAGGCGGACCTGGATGTCCATACGCAGCAAGTGTATCAGTTGAGACGGAAGGTGAACTCTTCGGCGTCCCAACCGCCAGTTTCAGGGATGCCCCCTTCCATTGATGTTCTTGTTGTTCTTCACCAACATGGTTGATGTAATGTGTTGCGAAGGATCGTGGTGTGATTTATGGAGTTAGTGCGTGTTTGAGGATGTTCTTATGGATCCTTGCTATGTCTTAGCCGACATACTTTGGATCGGTTGTGTGTTTGAGCTATAATAATTAAACATTTTATAATTAGGTGTTTATGTTGAGTTGACCTTGTTTATCTTTTCAAGATTGATGAAATATATAAAAAGATGTAATCATTTGCAAGTGTGAAGGTGTAAGAGAGAGTAGGTATGTGCGAGCATGATATATCTTTAACTGTGTGAGGAGGCATGAGTGGAATCTGTTATTGAGACAAAGATTTGTTGTACTTCATCGGAGTTGTATTGGCACATTGGAGATGCTATTTGTCAGTTCATAAATCAGTGGATTGTTGTCCACAGTGGATTGTAGTCCATTCAGGGTTGTAGCCCTTATTGTAATCTTCGAAGTTGTTGCCCTCAGTTGTATTTGAGCAATAAGCTCTAGGCAATGTGCCTGAATGCATGTGCATACCTCTTTGTACCTTTAACAGGGTTTTTGTGCTTCTAACAGAGTACATCATCTAGTGGGTTTGATTCCCATCATGGTTTTTCCCCTAATAGGGTTTCCACGACAAAAAAATTGGTGTTATGTGTTCTTGTGTTTTGTGGATCAGTGCTTTCATGTTTTACATTCAGATCTAAGATTAAAGGTTTAAGTTTACATAAAGTTTTGGTTTTTTGTCACAATTGGTTCACCTCCCCCCCCCCCCCCCCCCCCCCCTTAGTTGTGTGTTGCCTTGATTCTAACAATTGGTATCAGAGCTAGTGTTCTCTTTGGGAAGCTTGATCCCTTGAGGAGATCTAGGATGACAGGTTTTAAGGAGAGTCCAAGATTTGAAGGAACAAACTACACAATATGGAAAGGCTGAATGAAGACTTATTTGAGATGCATTAGAGAAGACTATTGAACTATCACTGAAAATGCATATAATCCTCCTACAGATCTTTCTACTGCTGGTGTTGATGAGAAGAAGAAATTTGAATACAACATCCGAGCTAAGGAAGCCTTGCTAAGTGCTTTATCAGATACAAAATATACAAATGTCATGAAATTAGAAACCGCTCATGAAATATGGACAAAATTGGAGACCTTGCATGAAGGAAATGCATGCATGAAGCAAGCTATGCTACAAAGTTTGAGAGGAAAATATGAAGCCTTGAAGATGAGTGAGGATGAGAACATCACCTCTTACATTCATAAGATCAATGATTTTGTTTGTGGAATCAGATGTGCTGGTGGAAAATTGGACGAAGATTAGATTGTTTCAAAGGTGTTCAGATCCTTGTCTCCTGCTTATGATAACAAGGTCATTTCTGAAGGAGGGAGATCAAGACCCTGACTATTGTGACAAGAGAGATACATTGGTCAGTAAGTTGTCTTCCCTTGAAACGAGTAGATTTGGTGATAATCTTCCTAAAGTTGAATCTGTATTTAAAGCTAGTGTTTCTAAGGATAAGCAAAAGTATGACTCTGGAGAAAGTTCTAGTTCATATAAATCTAGATATGCTAAGGAATGGGAAGAAATCGAAGAATTGGAAAGAAAGCTTGAAGAACTTGAAGCCCCGATTGCTAGGAGAGTTCCTAAGGGAGCTGATAAATATGAAGGTAAATTGCCCTTGAAATGTTTTTCATGTAACAAGATAGGTCATTTTGCATCTAAATGTCCTAAGAGAGTTCCTAAACATAAGCTGAAGAAGTTTATTTCTAAATACCAGAAGAAGTGTTACTTTGTTGTTGATGAAGGTGTTACAGATGAGGAATCAGATAAAGAACCGAAGACAGAAGATGATGAATGGGGATTCATTGGTATCAAGGAAGAAGATCCTATTATCAATGAAGAAAAAGCTTTGGTTTCACACGTTGATGAGAACGTTGAATGGGTTATTGACAGTGGTTGTTCGAATCATATGACTGGTGACAAAAGCAAGTTTGTAAGTTTGGAAAGATATGATGGTGGTGTGGTTAGATTTGGAGACAACACTCCCTATCTGATCCGAGGAAGAGGTTCTATTACTCTAATTGGTAAGAATAACATTGATAATGTCTTATTTGTTGAAGGACTAAAGCATAATCTTTTGAGTGTTATATATAACATCAATAATGTCTTATATATAATTAGTATATGAGTCTCCAAAATACTTGTGTATAAAGTTTCTTAATTACCTATGATGGAGTCTTTGAATAGACACAGTGGATTCATTGAAAAATAGGGCAAGCAAAACTGGAAGGCATTGTCTTGCGTATGACGTGAAGGCCATTATGATTGCAGTTATGGTGAATATTCTTGGACCATCACAAGTTACGAGCAGGTCTTCTTTGTTCGGTTATGATCATTCAAGATTGAGGATTATTCATATTCTATGTTTAAGAGAGGTGTTCTCTAAGGAGATGTTCATTGGTTTTCATCGTGTGAGATAGTATGCATGCAATGCAATGATTATCTTATGAATGTTGGACTATGATTATTGTTCAATATTGTTAAGAGAGATAGTTGTGTACTGATCTTTATTTGTGTGTGTGCTGAGATCTATCTTGAGGAAGATTAGAAAAATAAAGAGATAAGTATTTTATGATTATACCTTTGAATATTGATCATGAATTTTATGTAGTTAATTCATGCAATGACATAGCGAATAGTGAATCATGTATGCTTCTAGCATTAGTCTGTATATTTCTCTTCGGGACATAGGTTGAGCCTAATACTAATCTCTCTAAAATGCCCCCAAGACGGATCAAGAAGCAACAAGATGATGAGAGATTACATAAGGAGTTCAAGGAAGTAAGAGCTTTATGCATCTTGTAAGAAAGTCATGCAGGCTGTCAGAATGAACAAACATGAGAACATTGTTTGCAGCCTTGGAACTAAGTTGATGGCACATAACTTCATTGAGGAGGAAGATCCGATACAGATTGTCTTTGCATTCAGTTTCTTCAAAGAGGAAGAAATGACATTCAAAGGGAGTTAAATTCTGAGAATTCAAGGTGACTTATCAAGGGGTTAATGCACTAGAGATGAAGTCGAAACTGGAAAATATTTATTATATAAAGGGAAAGCTTGATGAGCTGAAGAGGGAGGACTTCTTTAGGCTCAATAAGATTCAAAGGGAGCTTGTGTGGCAGAGGGAGAGTGTCAAGTCCTTTGCAGAGGATCAACAAGCTCGAGAAGCAGTGTGGCCTAAAAAGTTCATTGTTTGGTCAAACATTGGAGCCAATTGTAATTTATTGTGATAACCAAAGCTATGAGAATGTTGCCCTTGCTGAGAGGGTGTCTTTGTTGAGGAGTCTCAGCATCCAGTTGTTTTTATTATGAGCTTAATGCATTTTTCTTTGAGAGGGAGAAATTCAAGGTGAAAGCCCTTATAATGCATTTTTCTCTGAGAGGGAGAAATTTGAGGTGAAAGCCCTTGTAATGCATTTTTCTCTGAGACGGAGAAATTTGAGGTGAAAGCCCTTGTTGCTCTTTCCACTCATGGGAGTTGATGCAACCCCGATTTCATAAAATCTGGGCATCCATTTGTGTTATTATTTTATTTATCACTTTTGGTCTTATTTTTACAAAGTGTTAATAAATTTTTCTTCAACAACCAAACTTTCATATTAAGTAATTTGCTAGGTGATAATAATACTTATGATTTAAAAAATTTTGTATATCGTTCTATTCCTTCATAGATTTTCTGTTTGTTATACAGGATTCTGTAAAATTGATAAGGATTATTTTAGACAACAGAAATCCTAATCACTATTTTACCTGGATTTGGATCATTGGATGGTACGTGTTTACACAGCAAAGAACATCTACCAGGAGTTTGAAGTTGCAAAAGAAAAATAATTTCATGCTAGTGTTGGTGTTAGCAAGTTAGGCAATCCAGCCTTTTGGATATGATGTGTCGTTGTTTACCAAAAACTCAAAGCATTGAGATCAGGAGAACTACTTGACACGCAACAATACAGAGGAGTAAACAAATTTCTGGAATAAAATGCAGAGGAATTTAATGGACATTCTGTTGTTTGGAGCAAAAGAGATTGTAGAAAATCAGGGAGGTGTATTCCCCCACACATTGGAAGGTTTGAAAAAAGTTCCTGGTATCGGTGATTATACAGCGGGGCCATTGCTTCAATTGCTTTCAAGCAGGGTGTGCCAGTAGTTGATGGAAATGTAATTCGGGTGGTTTGCAGATTGAAAGCTATATCTGCCTACAACCATCAAACGCATCTGGAAGCTTGCAGCCCAACTAGTCCTGGATGTGCTTCTTGCCCAGTTGCTGAACACTGCAATGCACTTTCTACTGTTAGAAGTGAAAGTTTTGAAGGCAATAGCTCGGAAGGAGTTTGCAGCTGTTTGTGTTGTCGAATTGTCTTCCAAATATGTAACAGAAAGTATTCAAGAGATAAACACTGATGGAAATTCATTTCTTCTTGTGAAACAACCAGAAAAAGGATTGCTTGCGGGTCTTTGGGAGTTTCCCTCTGTCCTGGTTAATGAATCAAGTCTCAGCATTACTGAACTACAGGCTGCCATGGATCAGTACCTGGAAAGCTCATTAGGGATTGTTATTGCCCCTGGAAAATATGAAATTATCTAGCGGAAGTCAGTTGGGAAGCATATTCATGTGTTTTCTCATATTCGGTTACACACGTACATTGAATGGATGCTTGTACATATGCCAGATGGAATGGATGGCGCCCGAACTTCTTCGCAATGACCCTTCAATTTGAAGTTTAGGCGGAAGTCATGTCGTCTATTGTCAAATGCTAATTTGACTTTCATCTTTATATCTAATATTTCTTTGTTTCCGTTTGCAGGGATTCACAATGAACAGGTGGAATTGGCAAATAAAGAAGCAACATTCTACTGAAAGCTGAGGCGGATACTGCTATTTGCAAGAATCTACACCTGCACAGATGTCTGGTCGCTGACAGAGCAGGGGTTGATCTGGCACAGGCGTGTAAGAGTGGATGCGTACAAGGAGACATAAGGAGATAGAAGGTTGCCAAGAACACATGTATTAAAGAAGAATGTTCCTGCAAGTCAAAGAACTTGCAGCAAGTGCTTGGCTCTCTACACACCTTCAGCTGTTGGCAGCATTTATCATTTATTTCATTACCACCTGGCCATTATTGGTCACTGCAAAGCATCGTCTTTTAGTTCTGGCGCAGCAAGCTTGGTAGGATTGGCTCTACCGTGTGCGATTCCAATTATTTCACTTTTGAATGGTCTCCTTGCAAGTTTCACAGAAACTGAAAAGGAAATGATTTCAGTTGAAAGGGTATGCGCACGAAGGAGATTATAAACAGAATTAGCATACTCGACAAAGCACAGAAAATATAAGACAAGCCTATGCCATGTAAAGATGGAGACAAGTATTCAATTCTATAAAGACACCTGCAGTTAGGAGTAAGCAAACATACAATTACTTGTTATGAAGCAGGGTGACTGTTCGCAAAATTTAACCTCCACAGGTCAGTCACAGCTGTGCCATTAACAAACACTTGCGATATGTAATATGATAGATTAGGAAGTGAAACGGTTCTATTTATGAAGCGGTGTGTCTTGTAAAAGATAACCGCATTACTTTTAAAGAAAAAAAACATATATATAACCCGTAAAAACTGGAGAAGCAGGGGGGACCAAAAACTGGAAAAAGATTGATATATGATATTTTATTTTCTTAGCAGAGATATAAATTTTGAACAAAGCTTGTAAATTGGTCTGAGAGGCAACATATATTTTCGCTGAGCGCTGATACAAATTAATCGGGTTGATCATTCCAAGAGCGTCCCCGATTTAATTTTGTTTTCAAGCAAAATCTGTAAGAAAATTTTAATTTATTTGTGCAGACTAGAGTTGTTTATTTTATTGTTCAGTTGTGTCCTTTATTAGTATTTTAATAATTTCTATAAATATTTTATTTTCCAGATAAGTGGATTAGATTAATATTGCATTTTAAAATTAATAAACGTAAATATTGTGACATATTTAATTATTCCTTTATTTACGTCTGGTTTGTCTCCATACTGAAGGAGTTAAAGTGCATCCTGGATTATTTTAAAATTGCATTAATATATTAATCTGTCGCATCTGAATTACTATTTTATTTATAGTTTAAATTTATTAAAATTTTATAAAGTTGTACGTTCAATTTTTGAATATAGACTCTGTTTGCCCAATTAAGTTAGACACTGGTCTTTATTTGTTGCTTTAATGTAGTTATTTATATGCTGGCAGTTGTTTATATCTTGCTATTAATAAATATATTATATTCATTTATAATTACAAATTTATTTTAAAATTATTCATATAATCACATAATTGTTTATTTTTGCAATACAGAATTTGAAACGTTATAGAATAGCGTTGTTAAGCGATATATAATCGTTGTGTAAAGTCGAAAGTTTCCTATCAATTTGCAATTCAGGATCCTTTCATTGTGTCGAAAAGTTATATTATTCTGCTATAAACATCCTGGGTTTGAGTGTGTCAATTCAGGAATAGGTGCACCCGCCTTGGCCTTGTAGAGCTAGAAGTGCAGGGAACCGACAGATTTATATCACTTGGTTCCGTCAAGTTGGCCACAACCGATAGGGCATTCAATTGGCAAGATTTGAATAATTCCAATCCGTCGGTTTTGGGAACCAACAGGAGTAGCCATAGTGGACGTCATGTTGAGAGACTCCATGACGACATCACGTTGAATGAATCCATATTGAGAGTTTGTGTTTTCACACATGGGAGTAGCCATGGTGAACATTATGTTGAGTGACTCTGTGATGCTATCACATTGAGAGAGTCTGTGATAATAAAAAAATTCCTCACAAATGGGTGTAGCCATTGTGAGTGTCATGTTGAGAGGTTTCATGACATGTATACTTGAAAAGATATCTCCTTTCCTAAGAGGGAGTGTTGATGTTTGTAGTTGCAGGAGATATCCTAATTACCTGCGATGGCGCTCTTTCATATTCATGTGTTTGGAAATATGAAGAGTATTATTCTTCAACTCCCGACTCATTATTGGTGATGGCTGTCATTTCATTTGCCACAGCAATTATAATATGAGACGGCATATTTTTGATAACTGTCATCGATTCATGCTTTCGGGAGTTATTCTTCCAAGTGTCACCGCTTGCATAACTATCATCATTATGATGCCTCTTGCATTCGTGGCTATTGAGTCTCAAAAATAAAAAGGTCTGAAGAGGCACCGCTATGGGGTGCGTGGTCATTTTGTAGCATTAATTTGATGATCTCTGTGATATGTATTCCTTTGAGGACGTTTTTTGTATGCTCTGATCACCGGTGTTGAAACGGTAGCTTTTGGTGTTGAATATTATTTGTTTGCAGAGCATATGATTATTTGGCTATTGGAGATAGTGTGAAGATTATTTTTTATTGTGGTAGCATTCATTCTAAGTGCAGCAGCAAGTTCTTTATTTTGTAAAGAGAGTTCTGTGAATTCTTTTGTTGTGTGAAAGCTCAAGAGGTTGTGAGTTGTGTTCTTGGACTCTGTTATTATTATTCACTAAAGGAAAACTTTTTGGTGTGGATGGGTTCTTCCCTCGAGCAGGAGGATTTTCCTAGGGTATCTCTGGTGTCTTATTATTTCTTTTATGATGTTTTGCTACTTATTTTCATTCGTGGTTTAAAACATTAACAATCGGTACTAAATGGGTATTCAGAAACAAGATGAATGAAGATGGTGAAGTGAGAAACAAAGCTAAACTTGTCTGCAAAGGGTATTCACAAATAGAAGGTATAGGATTTTAATGAGACTTTTGCTCCTATTGCTAGAATTGAAGCTGTTAGATTATTTCTTGCATATGCTTCTTACAAAGATTTCAAGGTATATTAAATGGATGTTAAGTCTACATTTTTGAATGGTGAGTTGGAAAAGGAGGTTTATGTTGAGCAACCTAATGGATTTCCTTTGACTGATCAAAAAGATATGGTCTCCCAATTGAAGAAAGCATTGTATGGATTGAAACAAGCCCCTAGAGCTTGGTATGCTAGACTAGATAAGTATCTTCTTAAACTTGGATTCAACAAAGGTACTACTGACAGTAATTTTTATTTCAAATTTGATCATGAAAATATCTTGATTGTTGAAGTCTTTGTTGATGATATATTTTTTGGTGGTGATGACAAGTTGAGTAAGGAATTTTCTAATGAAATGCAAAGTGAAATTGAAATGTCTATGATCGGTGAAATGAAATTATTTCTTGGTTTACAAGTTACTCAATCAGAAAAGGAAATTTTCATGTCTTGGTCTAGGTATGTGAAAGAATTGTTGGAATAGACTCCAAACCTGTTGGTACTCCTATGGTGACTGGTTGCGAAGTGACTAAGGTTGATGATTCACCCAGTGCAAATCAAACCAGATATAGATCAATGATTGGTGGATTGTTATACTTGACACAGACTAGGCCCGATATTATGAATGTAGTTGCATTGTTGAAAGATTTCAGTCAGAACCTAAGGAATTGCATGTTGTTGCAGTGAAAAGAATCTTCAAATATTTGAAAGGGACAGTTGACTATGGTCTATGGTATCCTAGAGATGATGATTTCACATTGAGTGCCTTCACCGATGTTGATTGGGCAGGTAATGTGGATGATAGGAAAAGTACAAGCGGTGGTGCATTCTTTTTGGGAAAGAAGATAGTTGCATGGGCAAGCAAGAAGCAAAATTGTGTTTCTCAATCGATTGTTGAAGCTGAATATGTTGTTGTTGCTATTAATTGCACTCAAGTGGTATGGATGAAACAAATGCTGAAAGATCTCAGAGTAAGTGTTGATGAACCTATTGCTATTTAATGTGATAACTCAAGTGCGATCAATATTTCAAAGAATCCTGTGTTGCATGTCATGACCCCTTCCTAAATAAAACCTAGTAATAGTAAATAATGATTATAAAATTAAATATTATAATATAAGAATAAATAAATAATAATAGTATAACAAAGATACGATGTAAATAATAATAATTCAAATAAATATATTATCAACGTATAATAATATGATATATTATAATATAATATATCATGCATATAATGAGATGATATATATAATTAATATAATGATATAATATATAAATATAATAATATAACATATAGTAAAACAAATACTAAAATGAATAGATATATTAATACAATAATAAATATTGAATACTATAGAAATATTCATAAATATATAAATATATAAATATATCTATAGTCGATTTCAATTGACTATATAGTCAATTAAAATGTCTTACTATAGTCGATTAGAATGTCTTAACCAATAATCATGGAAAGGGTGATGAAAGTCAAGTTAATTAACTTAAGTTATGAGGAGTGCAGTCATGTCTTTTGGATACAACCGATCATTTCATGTGATCGAAAATATATATATTGAGTTCAATAAATGAACAGTAGGGACTTCAAGGAAAAAGGAATTCATTACCCGCAGAGATTGAAGGGCATCAGCGCCAGGAGAAGGTCTGGAGAAGAAAATCTGAATGGTTGCCTATATGTAATTGAATTAATGATAAGCAGGAAGAGTCAGCATGGTAAGAATACAATCAGCGCTGAATAAATAGTTACAGTAAACATCAACCGAGCAAGATGAATGGAAGAGGAATTAAGGACCGTCAAGCAATAGTCGCTGGATTTCATCAGAGCATATAACTTATTAGAATGGGCTGACTGCCGTAAGGAGGATATACGAATCAGAACAGATGACAAACCTCGGTTCTTGGAAGCTCTATAGTACGTTGAGAACACAAGCCACAAAGCTTCTATAAAGATTTTTGAAGCACAGATTGAGACTTCAGCTGTCAAAAGTCTTGGGGACTATAGGCGCACAATGGGTCGGGATACTCTGTTGACAAGAGGTCATAAATTCTTCTCAATCTATTTATTCCTTCAGATTCAAGTGGAAGTAATCCACTATTGACTAGGAAATCAGACTGCATACACAAACCTTCCAACCAAGGAAAGTATAATATAATTCATCACATAAGCATGAAGCATTATATCTGCAACAGTTAGAGTACATATCAGCTTGGCCATTACTGATCATTGCCACTGCAAGAGTTATCATATCAGACAAGCAAACAGAGAATCATCCACAATTTTATGAAATGATCAGCACTGAACATATCACAGTCACATAAGGAAGATATCAGACACGTCTGATATATATATATATATATATATATATATATATATATTCAATTCAGTATAGTTCACATGGTATCCACATTAGGGTCAGTAATATATCAGTGATAGATTTGTACAATCTCTTGGTATCAAATTAAACACTCATCTATAGCCATATTTTCAAATTTGAAACATAATTGTTCCTTGGAGAAACTCCCATCATCCATATTGATTAAGTCGTTACCCAGTTGCTACCATTGATATTAAAAGAGTTTTGATTATTGAATTCAGACTGAAGATATATACAACAGAACTACTCCTTGTCAAAGAACTTTAACATAACATTGTGATACTCAACATTTGCATTGATCTTTCTCCTTGCTTAACATATTGTTCAGTTTGTCCCTAATACGTGTGTTAGTAGCAAATTAAGGACTTGATAGGAAGAAGACTCTTGGAATTTTACAAATTAGGCAAAGCTCTAAGCAATATCCAATAAGGGACATTACATTGCATTCAAAAACAAAGCATCTATCTATTAAGTATCATTTCTTGAAGGACAAAGTGAGAAGGAAGTCAGAATGGAATATGTATCTACTAAAGAGAAGATTGCAGATATTTTCACAAAGCCCTTGCCGAAGGATACTTTTGAGAATCTCTGAGATAAGCTTGGGGTAATTGCCCCTCCTCATCAGAGCTAGAGATGCATTGAGATGCACTAGTCCAGTGCTATTATAGAGACTATCTTTCTTTTGGATTGATGTTTTTGGTGGCTACTACTCAGGGGGAGTAGCTAGTCTTGTGGTCTATTAGTTTATTGTTTCGCAAATATGTATTTTTGTCATTGATGTCAAATGGGTAGAGAATACATGTGAAAAATAGTGTGAAGCTAAGGGGAGAGATTGTTTCTCTGATAAGAAGATTTGTTAGAGAGACTTTGAAAGATATGTGGATACTGTTGGTATCAATTGGTTGATCTTTGACATTGATTGGTTTTTCACATCATATGTTGCCATCAATGCCAAAGGGGGAGATTGTTGGGATATTGTGCAAATATGTGATTCAAAGATTGCTATCACATATTTGAGAGATGTGTTGTCATTGATGTCAACATATTTCTTTGTTGTGACGACAATGTTGCAGAGATTTTGCAGGATTGTTCAATTGAATGATTTGATATGTGTGGCTACTGTATTGCAGATCTAATGTTATGAAGCCACAGGGGTGTTGAGATGTGTCTATATTTGATCTATGTCAAGTTACAGAGGTTCACAATACGATTTGAGTGAGTTATGATTGATTTATCAAAGACTGGTATACTATTTTTTTGCACTTGTTCAGGAAGTGACAGTGCGATAGTATTTTGATTGGTATGGATCGATGTGACAGTATTTCGAGATGCAAAGGCTATGGCATGTTTAGGACTTGGATTTGTGTTCTTGACATGATTAGTTCGTCGATTTGAGTATCGCAAGATATGTTTCTAGAGTGATAGTGATTACTGTTTATTGTTCTTGGTATGCAGATGGTGATAAATTCTGAGATAGAGGTGTTGTTGGTGTTGCTAAGCTATTCAATGTTACTTGTCGATGTCTTTTGATCGTGTTCTATTCATGTTGATGGTATCTAATGACTTGTGTGTGCGCATTGAAGAATTTTTTGGAAGCGTGTTGATGTTCTTGTTGTTCTTGGCCAACATGGTTGGTGTAACATGTTGCGAAGGATTGTGGCATGATTTATGGAGCTGTTGCGTGTTCAAGGATGTTCTTATGGATCCTTGCTATGTCTTAGTCAACATACTTTGGATCGGTATAATTGTTTGAGCTATAATGATTCAACATTTTGTAATTAGGTGTTTATGTTGAGCCAACCTTGTTTATCTTTTCAAGGTTGACGAAATGTATAAAAAGATGCAATCATTGTAAGTGTGAAGGTGTAAGAGAGAGTATGTATGTGTGAGCATGATATATCTTTGATTGTGTGAAGAGCTATGAGTGGAATCTGTAATTGAAACAAAGATTTGTTGTACTTCATTGGAGTGTATTGGCATATTGGAGATGCTATTTGTTAGTTCATAAATCAGTGGATTGTTGTCCACAATGGATTGTAGTCCATTCAGGGTTGTAGCCCTTATTGTAATCTTCGGGGTTGTTGCCCTCAATTGTATTTGAGCAGTAAGCTCTAGGCAGTATGCTTGAATGCATGTACACTTTGTACCTTTAACAGAGTTTTTGTGCTTCCAACAGAGTGCATCATCTAGTGGGTTTGATCCCCACCATAGTTTTTCCCCTGATAGGATTTCCATGACAAAATTATTGGTGTTATGTGTTCTTGTGTTTTGTGGATCAGTGCTTTCATGTTTTACATTCAGATCTGAGACTAAAGGTTTAAGTTTGCATAAAGTTTTGGTTTTTGGTCACAACTGATTCACCCCCCTCCCTCCCTCTCAGTTGTGTGTTGCCTTGATTCTAACATATATATATATATATATATATATATATATATATATATATATATATATATATATATATTATCATAGATTTATTTAGCTTTCGCAGTATTCGATCTCCTTTCCAAATTAACCAGTGATCCCAAATAGTATAGAATAAGGAACTCATGATGTCTCCCTCTAAATAATCAGCTATCAATAATATTCAGTTTGAAACCCTTGATGTCTGCTTCCTTGATGATCTCTTGAATGAGATCAATCCCCTTTTAA
This sequence comes from Chamaecyparis obtusa, assembly GCA_027943335.1. Taxonomy (NCBI): domain Eukaryota; kingdom Viridiplantae; phylum Streptophyta; class Pinopsida; order Cupressales; family Cupressaceae; genus Chamaecyparis; species Chamaecyparis obtusa. The sequence continues at coordinate 70,316 of BSBK01013080.1, forward strand.
TATGCAATGGAAAGGATGTAACTCTTCGTGATCGTATTCGTTTAACATTAGTCGACTCAGCATTAATTTATAATGTTCACTAACCACAGTAGCTGTTTGTAAAGAATTTACATCATTTTCTCTTTAAACTGGTATCTCCATTTTCCACGGTAGCAAGGAGATATAATTCTCAATGTTAGGTAGAAGTATAAGATAACAATACAAGATATTATTACAAGGTAGGAGAGCTTTATTACTTTAAGCATTAAAATATCATTACAAGGCAGATATTAAGTATTAAAATTAAGGACTATATATATATATATATATATATATATATATAATTGTACATGGATCGTGTATGGCCTATGACAATGAAGAAGACCTAAAGGAAGTTAATCTTGGTACAACTGCATCACCAAAGAAAATGTTTACAGGTAGAAACACTGAACCATCGAATAACATCCATGCTTTTCCTTTAGAGCCTAATGCCAAACTTCTCAAACAAAAAGTAAACGCCTATAAATCCAACCTTGGCATCAATTATGCAGAAAGAATCAGCAAAGCTTAGGGATGGTAGAATAATAAAGCCAATCAAAAATTCCACCTGTGTTTCCAATCTGATCCTTGTAAGAAAGAAGAATGGTGATATCAGATTATGTGTGGATTTCAAGAAACCTAAACATATTTACCTTAAAGGACAATTGGCATTTGCCAAATATGGAAGCTATGCTGCAAAAGGTTGCTGCTTGTGAATTTCTGTCCATAATGGATAGATTCTCAGGATACAATCAAATGAAGGTTAGGGAGTCAGAACAATACAAGACAGCCTTCACTGCACCTCAGGGAACTATGTTTATGTCAGAATGTCTCAGTTATTGGTGCTACTTTTCAGAGAGCCATGGATGTTGCATTCTCTAATTTGATTGATGTTATCATGGTGATCTATCAAGATGATCTAACAGCTTTTTCGAAAAAGGAAGAGGATCATTTATGCACTTAGAGAATATTTATCAGAGCCTTAGGATTTGGAAATTCTCCAAACCCAAAGAAATGCATGTTTGGGGTACCGAAAGGGAAATTGTTGGGCCACATTATCTCCAAGTCAGGTGTAAGGATTGACCCTGAGAGAATAGCTACAAGTAAGAAAATCCCACATCCAAAGATAGTCAAAAGTATAGAATCATTCTTTGGTCAAATCAACTTTGTTAGAAGATTCATTCCTAACTTTGCAAAGAGGAAAAAAAAGCAATTTCAGAAATTTTGAAAAAGGGTGAAACTATAGCCTACTAAGACATTTCAAAGTATCAAAGAAGCTATTAAGCAAGCTCAATTTTTAATTTCACCTAACATTTGAAAACCTTTTCAATTTTTTTCATTTGCATCTTTTCATACAATTGTTGATGTTTGGCTGCAAAAGAGTGATGAGGGATACAAGTAACCAATTTCTTTCTTCAGCGAGTCCTTCAAGCTGCAGAACTGAAGTTAGATGCTATGGAGAAATAGGCACTCGCAAGCAAAAGCAGTAAAAGAGTTCAGGCCTTACTTGGGTATGGGCCACAATCGTTGCATATGTTCCAACTTCCAAGTGCAGCTATAAAAGATATATTCACACAAAAAGAGGTTGCAAAAAGATGATGTATATGGATAAATATAATTCAAGGATTCAACATTCATATTCAAATCACTAAATTAGTCAAGGGGCAAGGATTGGCTAGGCTCATAGCTGAGTCAAATCTTGAATCTGCCAAGCTGAATGTCATAGAAGAGTAAGGCTCTCTAGAAGAATGTAGTCTAGAGTCTTCTCCATGATACAAAGATGTGATACAATACCTGCAATATATAATACCTTTGTAGGAACTTTAACAGAAAATCGGAAAAGAACCACAAAACTTCAAATAATCAAATATCTTGTCATTAATGGTGAGTACTAAAAGAATAGGGAAGGCGGCCTCTTCAAATGTTTGGATGAGGATCAATCTTCTAAGGTTTTGTCAGAGATGCAGTGGAAATTATGGTGGGTGTAATGACCCCTTTTTAGATGGTCTTTGCAATGATCTAGAGATGTGAATGGGTCAAAGTTAGGATTGGGCTTGACGGAAAAATAATGAGTAAATATACTAATTACATTCTCATTTCTTAATATTCAATGATATTAATGTAAGAGTCATCACACAATTACTAGTTTCGGATAAGGGTGTCTTCCTTTTTTGTCTAGTTCCATAGTGGATGGTAGAATTACTGATCTTGGGTATGGAAACAGTCTACAAGTGGCTCCCTCATGGTTCTCACCCGTTTTGGGAATATTTGCCCCAATGTGTCCGAATTACTCCTTTCCCTTCACAAACTCCCTACCTGCTATGGATCTTGACCAAACAAAGGACTACAGGCTTATCAGAAACACTAATAGCATTATTGATTACAAAAACTACAGTGTGTATTATTAATAAGATTATAAAAAAAATCTAAGAATAGAACATTATTATAATCTAACAAATCTATTCTATACCAATATAGTTTTAAGACATGGTCTCAGAATACGGTATCCATACTCTGAGACACATTAAATTTACTCATATTTTTCAATTTATAATATGTAGTGACCTATGTACATACCTATGTGTTTTCCTTCACTGTAGTTACCGTGGTTGATGTATTTTATTACTATGTATCCCTCCTATTTGTCTCGTGTTTTCCAACCCATATTTATACGTCAACAACATTAAGGGTTGTGTCCATACACTCTGCGTCTCCAGTAATTAACGAGACTTATATTACTTGTTTAAAGAATAATTGTATTATGTTCCCGACAGTAATTGTATTAATATGAATTAATGAAGTCAATTTTATCATTGACTTAGTTATGGTCGAATTTAGTGCCGTCAGTTTCTTTTAGCATCATTTTATCCTTCATTACCATCGAATCCTTAGTTAGTCTGATGCACGTAGAAGTCAATCTCATTCCCGTAGTGTTATCGGCTATTATTTAGTCAATTACATGGTTAATTGCATAATCAATTTTATGGATAATAATATTAATACTTATCTGAGTTACCAGATTCGCTCCTGGACCTGGGAATTCTTGGTTCGATTCTCTCAAAAGTCTGGTCCTTGTCAGATTTTGTCAAAATTCTGCCACAGAGACCGAATTTTGTTGGGAATTCTCTCAGAGGAACCCTGGCAGAATTCAGACGACTTTTGGGTGACTTTGGTATCCAGCGGAAGAACTCAGACAGAATTTCGGAGAATTTTGAGAGAATTTGGTCAAAAAACACCTTTTGTTGACTTTATCATTTTTTATTTTTTTTTGCCAAATTAGACTCAAGCACATGATTAGACTCAAATTACTAATCATATTTAATTTGAATTGAATGCTACTTGAGAAGAAGAATCGGAAGTATAAAAGTATCGCACATCTATTATGGAATATATGTAATACACCATAATTCGTGCATATAGCCTAACATGTATAGAAAACTATGGATTGAACAAAATCTAAAGAGATCTTTACTGTGGATAAATCTGGATCCAAAGCCTGCTTTCTTGGCTTCATCTAGTCTGATCCAAAGCTGCTTTCTTTGAATCATCCAGTCTGATAATTAATATGTGAAGCTTACAATATGGCAACAATCACAACCTTGGGCTTAAATGGGCCTATAGCATTACTTTTTGTACTTATAATTGCAACAGCAGAATGATGATGATTTGCTTGATGGTTTTTGATAATATTTGATCAGTGATGGCTGATTATTAATGTTGACATTATTGTTTTTGAACTGAAACATTGATATGGTGGTGTATTTTGCTATGTTGCTTTAATATTAGCATAGTGTTGTATGAACTTATTTGCTGCTGCATTTATATACATATATATTTTATTTTTTTAAAACATATATTCTTGTACGGACGAACCCAAAACGAATCCGAACCCAACCCCCCAAAAAATTGAACGAATTTTGAACCCGACTCCGAACCAGCAACTTATATATTTATTAATTAAATTGGTTATATAAATTGATAGTAACGAAATATTAAATAATTAATATTATTAATTACATTGATTATATATATTAATATGAATTAATATTAATTGTATATTGATTGATAAATTATAAGGACCAATTATTGGTATTGTCTCTTATTATATTGATTAATTGATTATATTAATACTAATACGGTTTAGTTATTATTGATTAATGATATTGATTATTAATACATTATTAATTAATTTCATAGATTGACTATCAATTTATTAATTATTCTTATTTCTAATATTGATGGTATGCTAATCAACATATTTAAGATGCTATTCACAATAATTAAACTAGTATATATGTATTAATATATTTGTACATACATCAATTATAGTTCGTGACAGTCCACCACTCCCGAATTTGCGTGTCCTCAAGCAATTTTGGATGAGAAATAATTTATTCTCCCACCCATGTAGCATCTTTTGGTATATTTTTCCATTTTACCAAGAATTCCGAAATAATCCTATTCCTCGGTCTCTTATCACACTTATCAAGGATAACTTCAGGTTTCAAGATGAGTTTCCCTTCATCATCTAGTGGCGGCAATTCGACACAAGGACTGACTTGTTGCCCAAGGTCTTTCTTAAGCCTGGATACGTGAAAAATGTTGTGGATCCTACTGTTCTCAGGTAGATCTATCTCATATGCCACTTCACTTATCATCCTTAAGACCCTAATGGTCCATAGAATTGTGGTTTTAGTTTCTCTCCTCCACTTACCTTAAGTGAGGATTTCTTGTAGGGTTGTAGTCTTAAAAATACTAGATCACCAACCTCGAATGACCTTTCCACGCACTTTCGATCAGCGTATATCTTTTGTTGGTTTTGAGCATGGTGGAGATTGTCTTTAAGAGTGTTCATAATATCAATGCTTTGCTGGATGAAATCCTTGGCTCCAGGTACCTTGCTTTCTTGAGTGATCAAGTCTCCACATGTGGTGGCCTCATATATCCATATAGTGCCTTGAAAGGACTCATCCCAATGGACATGTGATGGGTGGTATCGTAACAATCCTCCCCTAAATGCAACCATTTGATCCATACGCTATGTTGTCCTATAACATAATTCCTAAGATATCCCTCTATCCATTTGTTAACAATTTCAGTTTGCCTATCTGTCTAGGGGTGGTAACTTGTGCTAGGGGTCAATTCAGTTCCTACTAACTGGAAGAGTTCTTGCCAAAATAGGCTAAGAAACTTCCTATCCCTGTCACTAATAATGTTCTTCGGCAATCCGTGCAACTTAAAAATCTCTTTGAAGAATATCTCTTCTATTTGAGGTGCCTTATAGTGGGTGGATATTGTTAAGAAATGTGCATATTTGGTCAGCCTATCCACCACTTAAAAGATGCAATCTTTCTCTCGTACCTTGGGTAACTCGGTTATGAAATCCATTGAAATACTTTCCCATTTTTTATTTGGAATGGGTAATGGCTGCAATAAACCAGCTGGGTGATTTTGTTCAATCTTGTTCTTCTAACAAGTCATACATTCTTGGACATACTTCATAATATCTTTCTTAAGGCCTTTCGAAGAGTACCTTTGCCTTATCTGTTTGTAAGTCTTATAAAATCCCGCGTGTCCTCATAAAGGGCTATCATGGTACACCATAATTCTTCCTTTAACCTTGGAGTTTGGTGCAAGGAATATTCTTCCTTTATATAGAATGAGTTCTTCAACTATCTTATATTCATCACTTGGCGTCTTCCCTTCCATGATCTCATTAATCTGTGGGTCTTTAGTATATTCTGCAATAATATCATTTTTCCAATCTCCAGTGATACTTGTTAATGTGTTTGCATGGTATCATTGGGACAATGCATCTACTACCACATTATTGGTTCCCTTGACGTACTCAATATCAAAATTGTAAGCTTGGATCTTGCTTACCCATTTATGTTGACGATCATTGAGATCCTTCTAATTCATAAAGAATCTTAGGCTGTTATGATCAGTCTTAATATTAAATTTCCCACATACCAAGTATTGTCTAAACTTGGCTAAGGCATGCATAATTGCTAGCATTTCCTTATCATAAATGGAGTAATGTCACTCACTGCTTTCGAGAGCGATGGGGTGTTTGTTTTGTATGAGTACTGCTCCAATTCCCTCTCCTGATGCATCACATTGTAACTCAAAGGGTTGTGAAAAATCTGAAATAGCTAGTACAGAGCATGAACTCATTGCTACTTTTAACCTTTCAAAGGCTTGTTGTGCTGTTTCATTCCATCTAAAAGCTCCTTTTTTTGTTAAATTTGTTATTGGGGCAGCTATTTTAGAGAATCACTTAACAAAACTTCTATAATAACTACATAGTCCCACAAAACCTCTAAGTTGTGTTAGGGTTTTAGGTTTTTGCCATTCTATGATTGCTTTAATCTTCTCTTCATCCACACTTACTCCCTCTGCATTAATTTTATGGCCTATGTATAGGATTTCTTCCAAGCCAAACTCACATTTGGAAGATTTAGCAAACAATGATTCAGATTCTAGGATACTCGGGACTTCTTCAATGTGTTGAAGGTGCTCTTTCCATGTTTTGTTATAAATGAGGATGTCATCAAAGAATATCAGTAAGAATTTTCTTAACTGTTTACAGAAGATATGATTCATACATGACTGGAAAGTGGCTGGGCCATTAGTAAGGCCAAATGGTAAAACTAGGAACTTGAAATGCCCGTAGTGACATCTAAAAGTTGTTTAGGCACATCTTCTCTCATCCTTATTTGGTGATATCCTAATCTTAAGTCGATTTTTGAGAAATACTGAGCCCCATGAAGTTCATCAATAAGTTCGTCTACTCTCAAAATGGGGTAGAGATTCTTTATACTTTGCTTGTTTAATGCTCTGTAGTCTATACACATTCAAATCATTCCATCTTTCTTTTCACAAGTACTACTGATGATGCAAAGGGACTTGAGCTAGGTTGTATGTGTCCCATTTCTAGGAGTTCTTTTATTGTTTTTTCAATTTCATCTTTATACCTTTGTGGGTGTCTATAAGGGGTAGTAATAACTAGTTTTGCCCCTTCTAGCTCTATGATGTTTTTGAATCCTCTTTTTGGTGGTAAACCAAGTGGAATGTCATCAAATACCTTTTTATGCTTTTTGATGATGGGTTGAATGTCAATATGAATAGCTGACCCTTTTGGAGTAGATTTGTCCAAGACTAGGCACTGGACAGCCCACTCTCCTTGCCCATGCCTAAAAATTATTTCAATTGTTTTACATGAAACTAACTGGGGAGACCCATCAAGAATTCGTTCTAATATTATCTCCTGGCCCTCATGTAGGAACTGGATCCTTAAGTTGAGAGGATCAAATTTAAAACAAACTAAGGAATAAATCCATGGTGCTCCTAAGATTATATCGTTGTTTAATGGTACAACATGTAAGTCTACTTCAACGGAATGTTTTCCAAACATGAACTTTTGTCAAGTGGAATAATTTTTGTGCATCTAACCAAGGATCCTGTGGCTTGGGCTGTCGTAAACCCTTTAAAACTCTTCGTCTTTAGTCCCATTTTTGCAACATGTCTTTCATCAATAAAATTATGGGAGGCTCCACTATCGATTAGAGTTATGACTTTTTGTTCTTGTACGGTGCTTCTAATTTTAAATACTCAATTTTGTGCTAATTGTGTGAAGGTGGCTATCACCCCATATTCATCATCTTGCTCTTCTTGTCTTGCTTTATTGTTTGTGTTCTCTTCATTTTCTTCATTGGAGGTAACTTCTATATTTTGGGCTCTTGCCCTCTTTTCACATTTATGCCCTAGTTCCCATTTCTCTTTGCATAAAGCATGTATTTTTCCCTCCAAAATCTTCCTTTTTGTTACAAATATGCCCTCATTCCGATGGGCCTTTACATATGTAGCATTTATTCTTCCTTTATAGCATCTCCTTTTCTTTATCACTTGGGAGATTTTATGGAATTCATCCCTTTTATGGAATTCCTCTCTTTTGTGAAAAGGTTTGGCATGGTTGATTGGGGGCCTATTGTTTGTTGATGAGACCTCTAACCTTAGTGTTGTCTCAAAAGCACCATCGAGAGATAAGGGTTTAAGGGCGCTAACCTCTTTCAGTCCCTCCGTGAATAGATAGGTAAGTCGGTCATCATCTACTCCTATCACTCGGACTAAAATTTTCTAGAATTCTAAAATATAATTTTCGAATGTCCCTTGTTGCTTAATTTGGGTCAACTTTTTTAAAATCTTCTTGTGGGTGTCTTCTATCAAATCTTTTAACAAGTCTCTGTGCAAATTCCTCATAGGAGGTGACGTTCTGATGGCCCTAGGTGTGGATTCCATGGTACCACCATTCGTGTGCTATGCCTTCTAGGTGGAGGATAGCAAATTGAAGTGCATCCTCCTCTGTCATCAGGCTAAGGGTGAGGTAAGTGTTTAATTTTTGCAGCCAACCATGCGCTGTGGATTTTCCAGACCCGTCAAAATTTGGAAGGGTTACTTTGTTTACTTTATGTTTTAAATCCTTGTTTGGGTTTAACCTTGCTCTTTTTGGTGCTTCTTGTTTTTTACCCTCACAAAATTCCCTAGATGTTATGAGTTCTCTGATTTCTGGTTCCAAACTAGCATAGACTCTAGCATTATCCATAGTGCTATTGGTGGGTTGTTCAATTCCTTCTTCTCCCCTCGATATCTCTTCCCTAGGTTAAAAGGGGGTGTTAAGGTTTTAGGATCGTTGCAAATGTAATAGCACTATCTGATTGTATGTGTTTTCCAAATGCAACAATCTCTTGCATTTATATTGAGAATGAGCCAAGCAAAGACATGTTCCATTGAGGGACATGTCTATTCATTATTATGTAATTAAAATAATGACAATTATGATTATATATATACATAGATATATATAATATCTCTCGAGTATTATATTAAATTCTCTAATATTTACATAATAATAATATTTATATATATATATATATATACATACATCTCATATATACTAAATATATATATATATATATATATATATATATATATATATACATATCTTCACTAGTATTGACTCATAGTGTTTATCCAACTGAAGCTACAAAACATCAACACTCCCTCTTAGCCAGGGAGGATAAACACAAGAATAAATATTACCTCAACGTAATATAGCAATAGATCAGAAGATTATCATCATTTGATATCACATTTGATATCTTGAGTATTGGCCTATCAGAATGTCAACACATGACATTCACCAAATACTCTGAGTATTGGCCTAGCAGAACATCGACATATGATATTCACCAAGTACTCAATAAGGTAATGGCCTGCAGAATATCAACACATGATATTCACCAAATACCTATCATATATCTATACAAACAACTCATAGACCGTCAATTTAATGACATCTAACACTTAGTTCTTGATTTACAAGATATATCTATACAAACAACTCATAGACCGTCAATTTAATGACATCTAACACTTAGTTGTTGATTTAATCCATCATGATCTATTTCAACATTATAAATAATGTATATCATGATTTAAGTTATTGTAAGATCGTCACCTTCCAATAACTTTTGCAAATACAAGTGATAATCATTTGGAAGTCGTCACTTCCTCATGATTTACATAGGGCCCAAAAGGCATTCATGATTCCTAGTCCTCTGACTATTATAGATTCTTGATCACTAGAGAATCCATCTCAGTATAGACTACTCCCTTTGAATCAATACGACCAAGATTATCAAAAGTTGATTTAACCATATCCTCTATCTGCTCCCTCTGAAGCTCAAGTTCTTGTATCAACCTCTTGTCTTCTTTTGAAATGTCAGACTCCCTCTACATCTGGTCTCAATCATCAATTCGTTTGCAAGCATTAAGTTCTTTCTCCCTTGAATGCAATTTTCTTGTGCTTCCGTCCTGAAGGTATGTCAGAGAGAGTGCAAATAGCTCACTAAACTATCTCGACCAAAAATACCAATGATATAAGCATACAAGATTTTACTAACCAATAGTATAGCATGAAATTACAAACTTAAAAAATTATGTGCATAAATAAAACATGGAATACTTATCTTTTATAAATTTCAAGTATTTCATTCTATAAGGTGAGCCCATATAGAAAATATCATGCAAATTCATAGAATGATGTCGGCGTTCTCGAAAATTACCAGAATTCTTCACTTGACATGTCTTGAATATCCAAAGGTTCTATACACTATGACAACCTTCAATATTATCAAATCTCCCTTCAAGCAGTTAGGCTTTTAAAGAAGGAACCTCACTCTTTTACAGATTTTGCATAGACCCGTACACAATCGGTCATAACTTTTGAACCCGACACTTTCTCACCAATCGCTCCAATGAGATTCTTCTAAATTTGTTTGTCACCAACATATCCAAAATTCAGAAAAATCCAACAGTGTATTTGTGAGATACGGTCCTCATATTGAGATTGTATTTTCTAAGACAATCACACATTCACCATCAACAAACTACTCTCTTACATTTGCAACTTGGCTCTGATACCATGTTGAGGTTTTAGGATCGTTGCAAATGTAATAGCACTATCTGATTGTATGTGTTTTCTAAATGCAACAATCTCTTGCATTTATATTGAGAATGAGCCAAGAAGAGACATGTCCCTTCATGGGACATGTCTATTCATTATTATGTAATTAATATAATGACAATTATGATTATATATATATACATATTTATATATATATATATAATATCTCTTGAATATTATATTAATTTCTCTAATATTTACATAATAATAATATTTATATATATGTATAAGTATATATATACATCTCATATATACTAAATATATATATACATATCTTCACTAGTATTGACTCATAGTGTTTATCCAACTGAAGTTATAAAACATCAATAGGGGGGTTTGGGTTCCCTAGAGGATGAGGACCCATTATGGTTCTCTGAATGATTAGAACTTACGTCCCACCCATTAACAGGATTGTTCCTTAGACTATCAATTGAGTTCCCCATATTTTGTAGTGCTTGGAGAAATATTTGGTTGGTTTGACTTGTTTGTTCCATGAATGCCTTCATTTCATTTACTATTTGTTCATTCATCTTCTTTTTATTTCCTTTCCTTTGATATGTTTACATGAACTTTCCCTACAGAATGGCAGGATTATGCTCTGATAGCACTTGTAATGACCCCTTTTTAGATGGTCTTTGCAATGATCTAGAGATGCGAATGGGTCAAAGTTAGGATTGGGCTTGACAGAAAAATAATGAGTAAATATACTAATTACATTCTTATTTCTAAATATTCAATGATATTAATGTAAGAGTCATCACACAATACTATTACAAGTTTTGGATAAGGGTGTCTTCCTTGTTTGTCTAGTTCCATAGTGGATGGTAGAATTACTAATCTCGAGTATGGAAATAGTCTACAAGTGACTCCCTCATGGTTCTCACCCGTTTTGGGAATATTTGCCCCAATGTGACCGAATTACTCCCTTCCCTTCACAAACTCCCTACCCGCTATGGATCTTGACCAAACAAAGGACTACAAGCTTATCATAAATACTAATAGCATTATTGATTACAAAATATACAGTTTGTACTATTAATAACATTCTAAAAAAAATCTAAGAATAGAACATTATTATAATGTGACAAATCTATTCTATAATAATATAGTTTTAAGGCATGGTCTCAGAATACGGTATCCATACTCTGAGACACATTAAGTTTACTTATATTTTTCAATTTATAATATGCAAAGGCCTATGTACATACCTCTACGTTTTCCTTCACTATAGTTACCGTGGTTGATGTATTTTATTACTGTGTATCCCTCCTATTTGTCCCGTGTTTTCCAACCCATATTTATACATCAACAGCATTAAGGATTGCATCCATACACTGTGTTTCCAATAATTAATGAGAATTGTATTACTTGTTTAAAGAATAATTGTATTCTGTTCCCGATAGTAATGGTATTAATATGAATTAATGAAGTCAATTTTATAATTGACTTAGTTATGGTCGAGTTTAGTGTCGTCAATTTCTTTTAGCATCGTTTTATCCTTCATTACCATCAAATCCTTAGTCTCATTCACGTAGAACTCGATCTCATTCCCATAGTGTTATTGGCTATTATTAAGTCGATTACATGGTTAATTACATAATCAATATTATGGATAATAATATTAATATTTGTTGTTGCATATAGCTACGATCAGATAAATTCATATTATATTGAATATCTCAATTAGAGAAATTAATTTTATTATCAATCAAATTAAAGACAAATATATATATATATATATATATACGATTTTCTTTATGATCGAATGAATTCAATAAACATGAGTATTGAATTCTAATTGGTATTAAATCGGTATCAACCGATTAGTATTGAAGCGATGTTATGGCAGTCTATTAGACTATTACCAATAGACGTGACTAGTCACTTTCGGCATGTATTAATACTGATCAAACTGTTTAGTATTAGCACCGAAATCTATAAGTGCGAAGTACAGTGAACAATGATACAGTTTTCCTTCATTGCAATTTGCTTATAATAAGTTTAGCATGGTATCAAAGCAGATACGAACTCCTAGGACAAGAGATTTCACAGAAAATAATATCCATCTTGATATTAATAAGATCTAGATTAGTGTCGCAAAGGCGTGAATCTGCTATTGTGTGGGAAGGAGAATATTAGTTGAAATTACATATATCATGGCATACATATGTGATATATATTGAGAGGATCTATTGTGAGAATGTTGGGTACAACAAACTAAAGGAAAGACTCAAATGTATTACAGAATTCAAGAAGTAAGAATAAAAGGAATTTGAATTAAGTATTCATTGACATCTACTACAACTATTGTCTAAAGGATTTATATTTGAGTTGCGATCAATCCACGGCTCTAAAGTCTAACAAGGGTCAGAGGACAATTGAATTTTTAAAAACACACAGAAAAAATAACCATCGGTTCAGCCATGGCAGACATATACAATGCGCATGTTTTGTAATTAGGGTGTGAAGTTTTGTTGTGCTTCAACAATAGTTCCTATTCGATCAGAGCTCTTCGTAGAGTGAAGACCAAGTTCAATAGTAGGTGTAACGAAGATCCAAATAGAATTGAATTCTCCTCACATGTAAAAGATGAGATCTTGACCTTGGACAACAAAATCAGGAAGAGCTACGAAGGAAAAATTGACTGCGAGGTGAAGAACCTCACCATGATTGGATGACTGCTTCATCCTGGAAATACTCAAGATTCTAGGCGGCGCCAAACTCCCTAAAGAGGAAGAAAGTAATTATCTTTGAGAGATATAGAATTAATTATACTAGTTTTGATATATTGAACGAGATTTTGAAGCTTTAAAATCAAATCCCCTTGATCGTTCTCTACAAGCTGCTTCAACTGGAACTCAAATGATGACGAGGGAAATCTTTTCAAATGTCTAGTGATATGTCCAAATGTCAAGTTATACCCTTTTGAATATATTGATATAGTAAATTGGTAGCCACAGCTACAACTTGTTCATCATCTCCGGGTTTCTTGCACAGCCTAATTGTGTCTGCACCATCTCTTCTTTGCGCTCTTAGAAAATAGTCGATGTCCAGGTAGTGTCTACAACACTGCAACAACAACTTTATGACAAGTTGTGGCCCTGATATTTGATCACATTGTATTGGCACATTCATTACCTATCACAAAGTGTAATGTCCCCATTTTTCAAGCTCTTGGGATTAGCCTATCATGTGACCCTCGTAGGCTAATGAGGATGGACAGAGGGTCTCTTTCAGTGGGCATCTACTTCAAGATTCAGTATGCTTTCGTTTGGCTTTCGTTTGGCGTCATTCGGACTTCATTTGCTATAGTTTTGCCACGTTTACTATTTATAGTAAGCCTGATGTTGTTCGAGAAGGACCCTTTCTATTTTTGGAAAGTGCATTTGGTCACATGGGGAAATAATAGGTGTGACTCCTGTTTCAGGCGGCATATTAAAAGGATAAGTATTTTGGGAGTTATTATTATTTTGGTGACCAAATTATTATTAATTCATTAAACGGCTTATTATAAAGTTATAATTTAACTTTATAATTTCACTTAAGTTGAGAGTTGAGTCATCATGGGAAGGGGCCATTTGTTTAATTAATTGTTGGAAGCCTAAGCCAAGGTATTAATTTAAAGAATTGAGGTAAATGAATTATTAAAAGGAAAAGTAAATCTATTTATCCCACATTTGTAAGAATTGTGTTTGAGCTCTCACAAGAAAGAATAAAAAGGGACTTGAGAGCTCATTCTAAGATATCTATTATTCATTTGATGAGAATTTAATGAAGTTCTTGGCTATGAGAAATGGCTAGGGTTTGAGGACTGATTCCTCACTTTTTGCAATTTGAATCATCTCATGTTGATGGTGAATTTTGCTACTAAAATTCTGAAAATTCAATTCTGATTCTGGAAGTACAATTTGGTGTTGTTGTATACCGAATTGTGAAGAGTTATTCAATTACAGTTGTTTCACAGATATTCTGCATATTGGAATGATTTCTTCAAAGGCTCATACAATTGTTTGGGAGATTGTTGTATCTATTGGTGATTGCAATCAACATTTGAAAGCCACGATATTTATCTGGTGGCTGTGAATTAGTTAAGGGAGCTGCTTTTTTTCTTCCCAGCAGCCTGCGTGACTTTCTTGGAAGGCTGTGTGTCTTTCTTGGCAGCCTACACATCATCATTGAGAGGCTACGTTTCTTCCTGGCAGCCCACACACATGTTTTGGAGAGCTGTGTTTACTTCTTGACAGCCTGCGTGCATTCTTGGAGGGCTGTGTTTTATCTCCAGCTGGTTATATTTTCTTAAAAGGTGCTCATTTACCCTTTGTTAATTATTATGTTACATGACAATTGAAAATTAGAACAAATTTGATGAATGCGGTCATTTTCGGTGAAGTGTTGAAGTTTGAAATAGATTGTTTTCTATATTATTCAATTCTGGAAATATTCTTGAAGTCAAATATTATCAATCAAAAAACAAAACATTGCAAGCGAATTCAGAAATAAATATTACCTTCAGCAAAGAGCCAAGCAGGTTCTTCACACAAAGGTTGCCTAAAATAGACGTGTTTCTTGGACTAACTTTAGAGAAGTAATATGTTTGAACTTGAATTGCAAACCTCTAGAGAATGATAGTGGCCCTGAATATTAGCTTCATCCAAAGAGAATTTAACTCAAGAAGGAGGATTCTACGTGGTTGAGTGTTTCTTCTCTATAGAAAACATTTACATTGGATATCCTAGAGTGAGGGTTCATCCTAGAGTGTTTACTATGCCTTTGGAACTTCCAGGGGTTGGATCTAATTGCCCAATTTGTCTCACTGAATTTGTTGACGGGGACAAGGTTTGTGTCCTGCCCAAGTGCAACGATGGTTTCTACGTGGAATGTATCGATAGGACATGTCATCCTAGATGTAGCTACTGGTGCTCCTGCTATGACAAATGAGATAGTGCCAGCTATCACTTGTTCGCCTGTGGAAGAGAAAAGTTTATTGAGTGGATAAGTTTTCAGTACTGGAGTTTATGGGCAGTTTTTTTTTTCAGTATAACTTTGGAGTTATCTTCCTGCAGAAGAAAGATTGATAAATAACATATCCCTTGGTCGAAATGTGATGTTGTTGAGGGATGCTCTAGAGGGAATTTGGCATTTCATCATAAGCAACCTTGGATGAGGAACTCAAAAAGTTGTTATCTATCTCAGAGAGAGCCACTTCATCATGAAGATCTTCTTAATGCATTTTTTTTTGTGAGAGAGAAGGTTGAGGTGCAAGCCCTTGTATTGTATATTACCTAAGATAGAGAGATTTGAAGTGAAAGCCCTTGTTCCACCCTCTAGGAATAGCTATGGTGAACATCATGATAAGATGACATCATCACGTTGAGTGATTCCGTGATGGGCACTTGTGCTCATTTATATTTCCATTCATGGGAGTAGCCATGATGGACCCACCCTCTGAAAGTAGCCATGGTGGAGGTCATGTGAGTGATTCAATGATGAACACTTGTATTTGTTTGCATTTTCATTCATAGGAGCAATTGTGATGGAGCCACCCTGTGGGAGTAACCATGGTACACATTACTCTATAACTCAAATATCTGAAAAGACCCTCCTTAGCTAAGAGAGTGTTGATGTTAGCGTCAGGAGGGCAAACCAGAAGTTAACGAGAAGGATTTATCCCTAGCTAAGAGGGAGTGTTGAATTTAGCTTTGGGAGGATCACAATAATGATATCAATGGGTGGAAGAAATTGTCAGAGGGTAGTAATATTTGACAATAAGAGATAAGTATTTCTACCCTTGAATAATGTTTATAAATTTTGAGTCATTAACTCATGCTATAAGATCGGGATAGTAAATCTTTTATGCTTCTATCATTGATATTTCCCTTAGGGATAGTTTAGTTTTATGAACTAATCATAATCTCTCTTTGAAGTTCTTTGAGGACAAATCAAGAACCATAAGAAATTACATTCAAGGGAGAAAGAACTTAATGCCTGCAGTTATGGAACTGAGTTGAGAGTTGATATCAGATTCAGAGGGAGTCTGACAATGTCAAGATGGAGCATGAACTTGAGCTTCAGAGGGAGCAACTAGAGGATCTACATCTGTGAACATTCGAGGATCTTGATTCAGAGGGAGCAGACCATGTCAAGATGGGTTCCTTAGTGATCAACAGTTAGAGGACTGTGATTCATAGGATGAAGTTTCAACATTAGTGATCCATTATTTTTGTATCTTATAGAGATTCCTTATCACTATGTAAGAGACATGGTAGGAAGGGATGTGATCCAGTTGGAGTATACTAATACGAGCGATCAAACAACAAATATTCTTACCGAACCACTCCCCAAGGTGAAAGTTGATCACTTCAGGAAGAATATCGGTATGGTTGAAATATAAAATTTTGAGTTGTACTAATATGATAGGGTGAACCCACAATAGTGGATTACACTTTTTTGCTTGAACGGACACTGAACTCTGCATTTTGAAAACAAAAATATTATTCAAATGCATATTCTCGTTAAACCGTTTGGAATCAAAAGATGAAGTAAATTAGTCTTTTAGAATTTTCTATCTAGATTCTAAATATTTTTATTTATTTTTTTTTAAATTTATTTGATTGTTTTTTTGTTTCTCCCAAGAAAATTGGTATGTTGCTGAAAACACCATTTTCAAAGAGATACATTGTTTTCATAGAGCATAACTTTTTTTCTAAAATAGATATCAATGTTCTTTCAAATTTAGTTTTTTAACATCCATATGGAGGGCATGCAATTGGTTTCATGACATTATCATGATTATTTCATATTTTATTAACGTTTGAAGTTGACTAAAGCGTAATTTTGACATACCTTGACTACATAGCTTATAACTTGTGTATTTGTCCACTTTCATTTTTATTTTTTTTTATAGAAAGAGAAATTCAATACCTAAGGCATAGATATTTTTTAGAATTTTTTTTCTCTCATTTACTATTTTTCCATAAGCGTCAAACATAGAGGTAGACGTACGGTCAAATATTTATGTTTAGTAAAACTGAAAATACAAAGTCATAATAAACTTAATATATATTAACATTATAATCATTGGAAAGAGTTTTCTCAGTAGTATCTTACTACATAGATAGGTTTTTGAAATGGATTCATTTGATTTGCCAAAAGATAAAGCTGAAGTGATTTTTTGTCAACATTTTAATAGGTGCGAAGGAGACTCCATTGTAGGTATGAATGAGGAGTATAGATGTTATATCAATGTTTTTTTAATCTAAGAGGCTTTGATCTAACCATTTCTAATTAATTCCTTCAAATGGAACCTCTCAAGGCTTAAATAATCATATTTTATTAAAAATGTGTTATTTCAGCAAAAATCAGCATGTCTAAAAAAATGTAACCCACTATTGTAGTGTCACCCAATAAAGATGTTTAATGTGTAAACTTCTTTTGTCAAATGTGTGACTTTGTGGGCCCACCCTTCCTATGTACATTTCTAAAAGGTGACGACTTTTTAGTAAATGAACACTTGTATTTAACATTATAAGGTGACGATCTTGTAATGTGGGTATCATGTTTGTGCCATAATCTGTTATGGTAGACATTATGTAAGGTAATGTCAGTGCACATACCATAACTAGGATATATATATAAGGAGAATGTAATGTTCTCAAGCATATTATATCCTTCATATCACGTGTTAGGTGATTCCTCATATCACATGTTAGGTGATATGTAAAATTGGGTATCACATGTTAGGTGATTCCTCATATCACATGTTAGGTGATATGTAAAACTGGGTATCACGTGTTAGGTGATTCCTCATATCACATGTTAGGTGATATGTAAAACTGGGTATCACGTGTTAGGTGATTCCTCATATCACATGTTAGGTGATATGTAAAACTGGGTATCACGTGTTAGGTGATTCCTCATACCACGTGTTATGTGATGTTTGTCTTCACGAGATATGTGAGGCTTCTTATCACGAGTTATGTGATACTTTTCATCACGTGTAATGTGATATTTGTCTTCATGAGATATGTGAGATTTCTAATCACGAGAAATGTGATATATATGATTTTATCTTATCTAGCTAAGAGGGAGTGTTGTTGCATATAGCTACAATCAGATAAATTCATATTATATTGAATATATGAATTAGAGAAATTAATTTTATTATCGATCAAATTAAAGACATATATATATAATGATAATTATTATTACCATTATATATATATATTAATATATATATACGATTTTCTTTATGATCGAATCAATTCAATAAACATGAGTATTGAATTCTAATTGGTATTAAATCGGTATCAACCGATTAGTATTGAAGCGATGTTATGGCAGTCTATTACCAATAGACGTGACAATGTGTCACGCCTATGATAGGCATGACTCCTCAAGGAGTCATGTCTATCAGAGACGTGACCAATCACTTTCGACATGTATTAATACCGATCGAACTGTTCAGTACTAGCACCGAAATCTATAAGTGCGAAGTACAGTGAACAATAATACAATTTTCCTTCAATGCAATTTGCTTATAATAAGTTTAACAATATATATTAATTACATTGGTTATATAAATTGATAGTTATGATATATTAAATAATTAATATTATTAATTATATTGATTATATATTAATATAAATTAATATTAATTGTATATTGATTGATAAATTATAAGGGCCACTTATTGATATTGTCTCTTATTATATTGATTAATTGATTATATTAATACTAATATGGTTTAGTTATTATTGATTAGTGATATTGATTATTAATACATTATTAAATAATTTCATAGATTGACTATCAATTTATTAATTATTCTTATTTCTAATATTGACGATACGCTAATCAACATATTTAAGATGATATTCACAATAATTAAACTCGTATAAATGTATTAATATATTTGTACATCAGTTATGGTTCGTGGCAGTGGGCATTCACAACAAAGACAATAGCTCGCAAAGTAGTTAGAGCAAGTTATTATTGGCCAACATTATTTGCCAATGCACAGAAATTAGTGAGAAAATGTGATGCATGTTAGAGGTTCTTTAGCGAATTGAAGAAATCTGGGGCCTTACCTTTATGGCCTATTGTTGTAGAAGCCCCATGTCAATAGTGAAGAAACAATTTTATTGGCAAGATTGTGAAAAATTCCAATGATGGATTCAAGTGGATCCTTGTAGCTACTGACTATTTCACTAAGTAAATTGAAGCTGTCCCAACCAAAAGAGCAACCAGCAATGTGGTTGTCGCAATTTTGTATTGCAGCACACCATTACAACGTTTGGAATCCCAAGCAAGTTGATTACAAATAATGCAATGTGTTCAAGTCTGAAGAGTTTGTTGATTTTTGCTTTGGTTATGGCACTAACCTGTCATATTTATCTCCCTATCGTCCACAAGGGAATGGACAGGCTAAGCCCACCAATAAAATCTTAATGAAGATCATAAAGAGGATGATAGGAACGAATAAGAAGTATTGGGATTCAAAAATATGCTTATCTTTATGGGTTGATAGGGTTACATTAAAAAAAATACACAGAAAACTCACCCTATGAGCTGATATATGGCATAAATGCAATGATGCCAGTTTACATATTTATTTAAAAAAATGATAAAGATGTTGAGGATGCAACGTCTTGTAGGATAAACCAGCTAATAGAATTGGATGATTTGAGGTGATAGCCTCAAGTACTCAATCTAAAGAAGCAACAACATGTAAAATACCTTTTCGACAAGAAGGCCTCTGCAAAGAAATTTCAAGTTAGTGATCTGGTACTGATGTGGAATGTTAGGGGTCAAGACAAAGGTAAGCATGGCAAATTTCATCCTTTGTGGTTGGGGCCATATGCTATCATGAAACACTCTTGGAGAAAATTCTTATTTTTTGGAGAATATGAATGGAGAAATTCAAGAATTGTCAGTGCATGGACAATTCATGGACAATTCTTGAAGCACTTTTTCTCTTCAGCTTTGCTCTTTCTTTTCCATGCACGTTTGTACAATCTTTTCCTTAGTCTTGTCTTGTGCAATTGTGATTTCCTATAGCTCACTATGAAGAGTTTTTCCTTTCGAATTTAATGGGCTTTTGTTTGTGTGGTCTATATCCCAAAGATAATATGAATCCTCACCATGCTTCACTGAAGCATGCATCCTCGAACAACAACCATTATTGGGCCTTCTAGATTTTAATGCTCCCATTTTCATGTCTTGATCAAAAACCCCAATTGAAAACCCAAAATTGGCCAAGTACTAACTTTTGTGTTATCGGGCCTTCAGTGATCTTCATGCCTACATACTTCCCTTATTGGCCCCTAAAACCCACTCTAACAATCTCTAAGTGTTAGTCCTATCCCTTTTTTGGGTCATCGATGTCAACTTTACCCACGTCAATTTTTAGCATGCTTCGTAGCATCCCCGATCGCCAAAACCCCACTTGTTAATTGTTAAAATGATTAAATTTTTTTGCTTTTTGGCATTTTAAAATTCACCCTACTCTCTTACCACCTTGACATGAGGTGTGTTGTCTTATTAATTGTTGACTCACCGTCGAGTATTTGTCAAAACAGCCAAATTTTTTTCTTTTAGGCATTTTAGATTCTCCTTCCCCAGATACCAATTTGGGTATGAGGCATGGTGTCTCCTCAATCACCGATTCCCACCAAGTTCATCAAAGAAAATGAAGTTGTCAATGATTTCCATAGGTTTTGAAACACTTGCCAACCGTCAACAAGGTTCTCGAAACCATCAAACCAACAAATGTTCCAAGAACCACCCCTACATTCCAAAAAAGAAACGGATAGGGTGATTCAACAAGAAGTTCTTGTTGGGGTAGGAACCCCCAATTAGGCAAATCAAGCACAAATTTTGTAGTGATCAAAGTTTCAAGATGAGAAGGGGAATAAAGTAATGTTTGTAGTTTTGGTTTGGTAAAATTTCAAATGAATCAGTTAAGTACATAGCAAGTTGGAGCTCAAAATTGTTCTAGGAACCACCATTGGCACCAATAGCATCTCCAAGAACCATCATCATCATTGACAAGGGAACAAGGAACAAAGACGAATAAAAGAAGAAGTCAGAAGTCAGTGTTCCAGCAATCCACAAAACCCTTGATTGGCTCTGATTTCTACTCAAACCCCCAACCAGTTCCTAAGTGGGGATCGACCCTTGACAAGGGAAAATTTGAAGGTGTTTGGCAAAGGATGGAAAAAAAACAAAGAAGAGGATGATCTAAGTTGGAAGAGGTTCTCAGAACCCCTAGAACCCCCAACAGAGTTCTCGATTCCTAGTGAACCCTCGACCAGTTTATTAATGATTGTCAACCCTCAACAAAAGAATATTAAAGGGCAGTAGAGGAGGCAATACAAGGTGTCGAAAGTTTTGGGTGTTTTGGAAAGCTCCAGACATCGATTTGTTCCCAGTGGAACCTAAGTGCCTATTTCATTGCCAATCAACCACGAATCGTCAACAAAGCCTCCAAAATTAGTCAAACCACCATTTTGAACCTGCAATGCATCATTTCCATCCCATTTCCACACAATATTTCCAATTTAACTGAAGTTTTGATTTATGGCATGTTACTATTACCATAGTAGACTCGCAATTCTCACAGAAGATAGCACTATGTCCACCATTTGTTCAACCCAAGGCATGATTCACGTGAGGTTGCATATAATGATGTTATTTAGCAAATCCAAAGACAACGTTGACTCCCAATAAGACACAGCTTTTTGTTTTGCCTTTATAAAAAGGGGAAGCAGTGCCATTTTCAAGAGGCTGGAAAAATTTTTGATGAATCTGAGAATATTTTGGGTAGAGATTAGATAGTTTTGTGTTTTATTTCTAGGCAGTAACAGTCAATGATTATGCAATTTTCTGTAACACTACATATTTTGAGCTCAAACATATATGAATACTTATTCTTGTTACAAGATTCAAGAATTGGCAGATTAACGGATTTCCAGATGATTCATTAACAGAGGAACAAATGTGTTCCTTATAAAGAATTACAAGGACGTTTCTAAAAGAAACAACGTAGACTAAAGATGAAAAACTGAAGACAGGATAGGAAACATTCCTATCTGGACTGAAGACGAAAGAGACAAGATAGGAAACATTCCTATCTAGACTGAAAGATGGACTACAGACAAGTAGTTGACCATTATAGGAAGTATTTAACTAAGGAGATAATATCTTAATAAAGATATTAAAGATATTATCTTAATACCCTCCCTTAATGGTCAACGTACGAATGTCGGAACATTCTGTGATAACTGAGACCCTCCCTGGATCTACAAAATGTTGAAACCAAGAAGCTTTGCCAGAAGAGTGCTATGACTCAAAACAGACTGCAATTACAAAACTTCATTTTTTGTGGAAAAAACAGTAAAAACCCAAAATCTCACGCAACCTTGCGTATTACAAACAACATGAAATGATTTTTAAGGAGAAAATCAACAAACCCAAAAACAAAAACAGAAACACATTCATTATTTTACACGATACTCAAAGATAGAGAGCATACGCTACTTACAGGTGTTATAATGATGACATTGAATCGTTGACTACCCTCCAACATCATATTAGTAGTGACGCCATCTTGCACGTTTCCCAATGCACAAAAAATGAAGATACGGAGAAGAGGCGCTGGCACTTACTTCAAGGCAAAAAATTGGAAGACCCAGAAAAACTGAGAAGTACCCAAAAGAGAGCTCGAAAAACCCAAAAAGAATATGTTGAAACCTAGATCCACTGGCTCAAAAATTGAGGCACAAAAATCGAGGCACCCAGAAAAAACGGACGACAACCCAATTGAGCTCTCGAAAAACCCACCAAGAATCTATAATCAGAAGAAAAAAAAATTGAGCCCAAAAATTAGAATTTCGAAAAAAAATGGCCTGCTGCAAAAAACCTCCAAAAAATAATGGTGGATTTGCAGAAAAAAGGTGGTTGAACAAGGCCGAAAAGTGGCCAAACTCACAAACCCTAGACGTGAGCAGCAACAAATCCCACAATGTGGGAATAAACAAAAATTAATTTGAAAAGTTTGAGCAAATAATTTCGAAAGAAATTATTAATTTTCTAAAAAGAATTTAAAGAAATGGCTTTGATACCATGTTACAAGATTCAAGAATTGGCAGATTAACGGATTTCCGGATGATTGATCATTAACAGAGGAACAAATGTGTTCCTTATAAAGAATTACAGGGACGTTGTTTCTAAAAGAAACAACGTAGACTGAAGATGAAATTAGAAACAAAACTAAAGACGGGATAGGAAACATTCCTATCTGGACTGAAGACGAAAAAGACAAGATAGGAAACATTCCTATCTAGATTGAAAGACGGACTACAAACAAGTAGTTGACCATTATAGAAAGTATTTAACTAAGGAGATAATATCTTAATAAAGATATTATCTTAATAATTCTTAGTGTGTGTCATCTGTAGTTTGTAATACAATATTCATTTGGATAGAATAATCTAGCATTGTAATGTCCATCACTGCATAGTCATCGCATCTGTGTTGTGTTCAGTGTTAGTTTGATTTCAAGGAACATTGTAATTTCTTTCATTCACAATAACAATAATATTGTTATTACAAAACGGATTTTAAAGTGGGATCATATTGTTAGCCCGTTGCAGATCAAATTGTTACAAGGTAATGATTCCTAAGTGTCCATTTAAGTATATTAATGTGTTATGAAATGAATAGGTATGTTGTAGTGGCTCTAGACGTAGAATAGGCATCAATCAGTCCATGTCTCCCCATTCTCTTATAATTTGTTTTTCAACATAAATCTTACACCAACTTTTATTTGTTACATGTTATTGTTTGTGTCCTCATATCTGAATCGAATTGATAAAAGTGTATGAGAGTTAATCTATTAGGAACTGGTTTATAGGACTCCACATATTTACAATCAATGTCATAAAGGGAAACCCATCCAGATTTTGCAGAGCCTAAAGCACAGAGGAAAACATAAGTTAAAGTGTTTCTTGTTCTTTACCCTAACTCTCAGTAGCTTTGAGCATAAGCCCGTGATTAATCTTTAGGAGTTACTGAAATACAAGGGTAAACAAAAACTAAACTCTACTTATTCAGAGAAAGTTGATTGAGAAAGGACCACCAAAATAGTTTTTGATGACGTTTTTGCAAATACATCTTTAGAGATTGTCATGGCAAATTCAAACTTGATTTAAACTTCAAATTGAATCTTGTATCTTTAACCTTTAAAATTATTTAGTTTCATTGCAAGATGTAACTTAAATTTGCCTGTACTTTGTACTTTGTAGGTAATAAAGCTGCTAGTGAGGGTTTTGCACATGGTGGATGGGGAGAATAATTCAATGGAATTGCCCTTATTTAGGAGATTGTTGATGACAGGTGGAACAATCAACTCTACCAACCCATTTATGCAGTGGAGTAGCACCTCAACCCCAAGTTTTTAGTCTGTAATAGCTTCAGGGATGTTAATGGAGGCTATGAAAGGCCTATCTACATACATTCAGAGGATCATACTAGAGGTAGAGGTGAGAAACCCCTTCATTTCAAAGGTTTTAATTTAAAGCAAATTTGGGGGGCGAGGGGGCTCTTCGCCATTAGCTATGCAAGGAAAAACCACCCAAACGCCAAAGGAGAAAAAAGTTAAGTCTTATGTCTTGCAAGTTGTAAATTATAATTATTAATAGAATATTGTTTATTTACATAATCTTGAATATCTTATTGACAAGTTCTTGGTGAGCAGATTGGGGTGGAAATGCCCTATATCTGCAATGGCTAGCCCTCTGAATTTCATTTCAACCTTGTAGTGCTAATAAGTTGACTCAACAATGCCTCACTAATCTAGTTTTTGTGCAATACAACCTTCGACATCACACAAGAAAGGTGGAGGGCAATCAAATCAGCTTATTAATTTGGATAAAAATGATTCCTATAGTGACTAGACCCTGTAGGATGATAAGACCTCCTTGTTTGCAAACAATGAGACTGTTGATTTCAAGAGGCAAGCTAGGAAGGATGTGACTGCAGCAAAGGCAAGGGAGACTGTATTGTCATTGGACAGCATTGATATGGCAGAGGAGTCATTGTCATCTAGCAACAGGGTGGAGCCACAAGCAAAGTCTTCTAATCCAAGCAAGGAGCCACAATCGAGTTTGACGACCATGCCCTTTAACCCCCAATTTAACACTACAACAAGGAAGAGGAAATTGTCAAAATTTGTAATTTTTTACTTGCCTAGATATGCTATATATGAAGAAGAATTTTAAAGACAATCATCATAAATTCATAGTACTATCAGTCAGCAGCTAGCTTTTGTATCCACTATCCAGCTTCATATGATGATGATTTTGTAATCCATTTATATTCTAGAATCAAATCTAATAGAAAACACTTCCTCGTGGTTTATAGACTCATTTGATACATTTTGTAATTAAACTTTGAAAGAAAATTGTGTTTTGAATAAATTATAGTATTTTTTTTAAGTTGTGGAGTTTTGCTGAGTTCTTGTCAAATCAAAAAATTTGGGCTTGCTGAGTACTCTCCAAGTCTGAGTTTGCAAACAATGGATTTGTCACTCTAACAAATATACCTGTTGAAATTAAAGGATTTAAATTATGTGCAGGAATATGTCCAAGAGACTCTGTTTGTCATTGGTAATATCTATTAGCAGTATAACCATGGTGACTTTACTGATAAGATCTCCAGTAATGGAGTGACGTAAATAAAATGGCCATAACTAAAGGTCCAAAATGATGTCTCAAAATTTTAAGAAAATTCAGGTGAAATAATGTTAGATTGATTGCATGTATTGTTAAGGATTTTAGGATCGTTGCAAATGTAATAGCACTGCATGTATCGTATGTGTTTTCCAAATGCAACAATCTCTTGTATTTATATTGAGAATGAGCCAAGAAGACACATGGGACATGTCTATTCATTATTATGTAATTAATATAATGACGATTATGTTGTAATTCTAAATAACAATTTGATAAATCTATCACTGCCAGAGCCGGATGGACCAGCAACAGCAACGGTCATGGAGGCCAAGGGCGGGAAATGCATTTCAGTTCCACAGAGAGGGTTTTGATGCAGGTTTTAGAAAGCAACAACGCTGGCCTTTCAATAGAAGGGGACAGTATTCTTATAGTAGTGTTATTCATGATAGAAAGAAATGGAACCAGTGGAATCATGGGCGTTCAAATGGGAATGGAAAGAAATGGGAGGATAGAAAAACCATGCGTAGAGGCTTTCAAGGATCCTTGCTGATTGATAAAGGTTTTAAGTTCAAGAAGATTGAGGATAAGTTCTGGAGGAAAAAACCCGTGGGAGGTTTGGAAATGAATAAGGAGAAGAGTCAAACACAGGACTCTACTCCCCCAAGGAGTACTGCTCAATAACCCACAATGGATGGAGGAAAGAGCAATGTTGGAAGAAAAGGCTCTGGTTATGAAGTAGCTTGGACCATGGCCCTCTTACACCAAAATAAAAGGTTGGTGTGAGAAAAACTGGCAAGGCTCATTCATCTCTTTGAAAATGATGAATAATGGATTTGCCTCATCCTGTGTGCTTCAAAGGAGGTTAGGGACTAGATGTTGGGGAATGGACCTTATTTCCTAGATGGTAAGGGATTATATGTGAAGAAATGGACAATCAATTTTAATCTAGAGAAGGAAACTATAAAAGAGACACCGATCTGGTTTAAGATGGGGAATCTACCACAGGAATAGAGGTGAGGAAACTCTGAAGATCTTGGGAGAATCTTTGGGAACATTGGTTAGATGTGAGGAGGGATTAACATTGAAAACTATGCTATAACTACGAGGGTCTTGGTGTGGAGGCAAACTTGTTATGAGCTCCCTTCTCATATCATTATTCACACTGATAAAGGAGAGTGGTGGCAACCGCTGGTGGCAGAAGAGGTCAAGATTGATGGGTTGTTTCTATCCGGGGAGACACAAGGCTGTTTGGAAAAAGGAAAAGACAATGATGACACAAAAATGATCGAATGTCTGCTTCAGATGACAAAACAAGAATATAGGTTGGATTTGCCTCTTTTAAAATGTGATTCCTCCTTTGGGAATGAAGGTGAAGGGGATAGAACTTCCAACTTGGAGGATAGAGCCATGCTGAAGGAAATCGACAAAATCCTAATGGAGGAATTTGTTCCAAATACTTTTAATGTCCAGGTAGAACTCTGCACGCAAAGGGTAAGTAAAACACCTCTCTCAGCTTGGCAAAATAGTAAAGTTGTTCAAAATGTTACAGAGAATGTGCTAGATAATTCTCTTCAGGGTTTTCAGAATCCTAATATTGTGTGTGGTGATGCCACTCAAGACTAGGTTATCAAAGAGGTGAGCCCTTCGGTAACCACCGAGGGTAAAAAGGTTTCAACAACTTTTATTTTGAATAAGGATTTGGGTTGTGAGGAGAGGAGGTTCTCAGATGATAACAGAGGGGAAAATCTGAGGGAAGAAGTTATTCATAATAGTGAGGAGTCAGACAATAGGTCAAAAGGAAAAGGCTTTTTAACAATTAATAGAAGGGAGGCTATTGATGATAGAATATCTCCAATCTGGAATTTGGAAGGTCTTTTTGCAGATGTAAGAGACAGTGGAGGGGACTTAATTGATTCGGAAAACATATATAACTCTCAAAGTGAGCATGGGGAAGGAGATGATAAATATTTTGATTCCAAGAGGCATAGAACAGGCCTACTCCAGACTTAAAGGCCCAAGACTAGGAGAAAGGAAGAAGAGAGGAGCTCGCTCTAACAAGGAAAAACTTGAATTGGCAAGTTGTGCAGTAAACCAAACAAAATTGCTGAGATCGCGAAAGGGCTATGCCCTCTCCCAACAACAATGAGGCTCCTTTCGTGGAATGTCAGGGGCTGCAATGCCCCTAACAAGATCTGTCTGATCAAGAGAGGGCTTGATCAGGCGAGGGCAGATATAATATTACTCCAAGAAACCAAACTGAAAGAGGTTGATGGTGCCTTTTTTTAAAAGATGTTTAGTAGGAGGGAGAGTGTTTTTTCTTTTTCCAATGGGGCCTCGGGAGGGCTCTGCATTATGTGGGACTCCAGTGTAGTTGATGTCCGTCTCATCAACTAGACCAGTAACTTGCAATGGCTGGAAGTTGTTTCTAAGCAACTTATGACAAAAAAAATTGTATTGAATGTGTATGGTCCTAATAACTCTAGCGAGAAAAGGACTTTATGGAGTGCTATCAGTGACATTTGTATTCAAGAAAGGATGCATTATTTCTACTTGGAGGAGACTTTGATGCAATCTTAAGCCCTGCTGAGAAAAAGGGGCGTAAAGGCTGGGAGGGAAGAAGCCAAAAGGACTTTTCTGATTTTGTTTGGAATAATGGTCTTACTGAGATTGATTTCAAAACGGGGATTTTACATGGACAAATAGAAAGAATGGCTTTCTAAATATAGCTGAAAAGTTAGACAGATTCCTGTTAGCTGGGCAGTGGGACCAACTTAGTTGGTTATGTAGTGCTGATATCCTGCCTATTACAGGATCTTACCACTACCCTATTTGCTGCAACATCCAAGAGGACCTTACCCCAAAGCGTTCTCCCTTCAAATTTGAAGCCATGTGGTTTAGGGATCAGGATTTAGTTTCTAAAATTGCATGTTGGTGGAGACAAGCCCCGAAGCTGGAAGGTAATTTATCTTTCATTTTTTTCAAACGTCTTCAATTTGTAAAGGATCAACTAAAGATTTGGAATAGGGATTCTTTTAAGAACATCTTTGTTGAAAAGCTGTTTTTGGAAAATAGCCTTGCATCTCTAAATGAAAGAGTTATAGCGATAGGAGTGGATGAAATGGCTTATGAGGAGGAAAAAGATCTGCGGAGAAGATACAAAGAAATTCTTGCAAGAGAGGAAGTCGTCTGGAGACAGAAATCAAGGGAAACTTGGCTGAGAAATGGGGACCATAATACAAAAAAAATTCATAAGTCTGTTAAAGCAAGGCGTGCCAGGAATAGGATTTTCTCAATTAATGATGAGCAAGGAAGGTTTTTAACTGATGTTGATTAGATTAATTTGGAGGTGGACCACTTTTTCAAAAATATGTTTTCAGATAATGCAAGGATCTTGAAAGAACCAATGGACCTGATAGACATAATTCCAAAGGTCTTGACAGATGAGTAGAATTCAAGCTTGATGAATCTGGTTACTAAAGAGGAGGTGAGAGTTGCTCTTTTTGGCTTGGGGGGGATAAAGCCCCGGGGCCAGATGGTTTTCCAGCTTTCTTTTTTCAGAAATTATGGGACATTGTGGGTAATGACATGTGGGAAGTTGTGGAGGAGTAAAGGCGTGGTGGATTTATCTTGAAAGATTTTCACAACACATTTATTTCCTTAATTCCAAAAAAAGGTGTTTGTCATTCCTTTGAGGATTTCAAGCCTATTGCCTTATGCAACACCATTTATAAGGTAATAACCAAAGTGATTGCGAATAGACTCAAACCATTGTTGAATTACCTTATATCCCCTGAACAAAGAGGTTTTGCTCCTAATAGATTTATTTTTGAAGGCATTATTGTAGCACATGAAGCAATCCATACAGTTAGAAAGGCTAAAGTAGCCAAAATGATGATTAAGCTTGATATTAAGAAAGCTTATGATCATGTTAATAGAGCTTTTCTAATTGAGGTTCTTAGAAAATTTGCCTTTTGTGAAGATTGGTTAAAATGGATTGAGAGTTGTATAAATACTCCTAAGATCTCAGTTCTTGTAAATGGAAGCCCTCAAGGTTTTTTTGAGACCTCTAAGGGACTTAAGGCAAGGGGATCTATTGATGTTTGGTAGCTTCTGTCAAATAAACACTATGAGTCAATACTAGTGAAGATATATATATATATATAGTCTATATGAGATGTATAGATATACTTAAATATATATACATATATATAAATATTATTATTATGTAAATATTAGAGAAATTGATATAATACTCAAGAGATATTATATATATATATATATATGTGTGTGTGTGTGTGTGTGTGTATATAATCATAATTGTCATTATATTAATTACATAATAATGAATAGACATGTCCCATGAAGGGACATGTCTCTTCTTGGCTCTTTCTCAATATAAATGCAAGAGATTGTTGCATTTGGAAAATACATACAATTATATAGTGCTATTACATTTGCAATGATCCTAAAACTTAACATGGTATCAGAGCCAAGTTGCAAATGTAAGAGAGTAATTTGTTGATGGTGAATGTGTGATTGTCTCAGAAAATACAGTCTCAGTACGAGGACCATTTCTCACAAATGCACCGTTGGATTTCGCGAAATTTTGGATATGTTGGTGATAATCAAATTTAGAAGAATCTCACTGGAGTGATCAAAGAGAAAATATCAAGTTCAAAAGTTATGATCGACTGTGTACGGGTCTATGCAAATTTATGAACAAAGAGAGTTCTTCGATTAAAAGCTACAAACATTTTTTATAGTGAAAATAAGAAAAGGATCATTACATTAGAGATAAGTATTCCATGTTGATTAATGTTCATAAAAATAAAAAAATTATGTAGTTATTAATTCATACTATAACAGTGGGATAGAAAATCTTGTATGCTTTTATCATTAATATATCTTTGGGATAATTTAGTTTTATGAACTATTTGTAATCTCTATCTGAAATACTTTCAGGATGAATCAAGAGACATGTCTGATTGAATTCAAGAGAGAAAGAGCTTGATGCTTGCAATCATGGGATTGAGTTGATGGCTGAAACATTTCTTCAAAGAAAGAAAATATCATTTAGAGGGACAAACCTACAGAAGCAACCTTGAACGAGAAGGTCAGAAGGTTGATATCACATTCAAAAGAAGTCTGATGAACCATCAGAGGAAACCTTGGACGAGAAGGTTAAATGTTGATGTTAGTACTCAAAGCTTCAAAGGAATTCAGTACAACATCTAGAGGATCTACCTTATTTTATTTCCAAGGATCTTGGTCATATTGATTCAAAGGGAGTAAACCATATTGAGATGGTTTCCCTAGTGACCAGGAAACTATAAAAGGAAAAGGAATTGTAAATAAAATGATGTAGTTCCATGTATGTGAGCTAGAAGACTTTTATGAAGATATCTAGGTCATGATATTTTGAGATAGATGGTTGGGCATTCAAGAAAAGAGCTTAATACAGACTAAAGAACAAAGACCCTACTTGCTCGCAGATATTAGATTCAGAGGGAGTATGATAGTTCATCTAAAAACAACCTTGGACGAGGAGGTGAGGAGGTTGTTACAAGACCTTAAAGGAAGCATCCAGAGGACTATGATCATGAGATTGAGTCTCATGTGTGCTAGTTGATATGTCTTTATGCTAGCTCCTACATAACTTGGGGATCACCTAGAGAGATGCAAACTATATAAGAGATGTAGTGCATAAGTATGTTATTCAGGGTACATTATCACTACAGAACATATGGCTGATATTCTCATCAAGTTTCTTGCGAGAGGGAAGGTTGTGTACCTTCGAGATAAACTTGGTATGTTGGAGAATGAAGCCTTAAATGAAAAGGAGTTTCAACATCTATGATCTATTATCTTGTATGTTATTGCATTCTTCTCTTTGAGAGAGATGTCTAAGGTGAAAGCCCTTGTTTCCCCCTTTTGGATGAGCCATGATGGATCCACCCTCTGAGATGAGTCAAGGTGGATTTCATGTGTGTAACTCCAGGAATTATGGGCCCTCCTGTGAACATTGGAGAAAGGTGACGACTTTTCGACAATGAACACTTGTATTTGATTGATGTTGTGAGGTGACGGCTTTGCAACATCTCCATCATGATGGATATCATGTGACTTGATATCCGTGGACATGTCATGATGGTTAGGATGTAGATATCATAAGGCTAATATCATTAAATAAACCATAGATGATTTAGAGATCTTCATGGTGGATATTATGTAATGTAATATTTGTAGACATGCCATGATCAGTCTATATGGTAAGTATCACATATGTGATACTAGTGCACATACCATACTAGATATTTTTGAGTAAATGGGTGAGTATCATCGATTTGATACTTGGAGACCATTACTCATGATAATCATTTTGAGCAATTAGGTGAATATCTTGTGAGTTGATATTTGGAGACTATTGCTCTGAATACTTGGTAAGTATCATGGACTTGATACTTGAGGGCCATTACTCGTAATATCAGTAAAATGATATAAATATAAAATGATTATCTATACTCACATTGAGTACTTGGTAAATATCATGAACTTGATATTTGGAGACCATTACTTTGAGTACTTGGGTGAGTATCATGGATTTGATACTTGGAGACCATTACTCATGATAATCATTTTGACCAATTAGGTGAATATCTTGTGAGTTGATATTTGGAGACTATTGCTCTGAGTACTTGGTAAGTATCATGGACTTGATACTTGAGGGCCATTACTCGTAATATCAGTAAAATGATATAAATATAAAATGATTATCTATACTCACATTGAGTACTTGGTAAATATCATGGACTTGATATTTGGAGACCATTACTCTAAGTACTTGGGTGAGTATCATGGATTTGATACTTGGAGACCATTACTCATGATAATCATTTTGAGCAATTAGGTGAATATCTTGTGAGTTGATATTTGGAGACTATTGCTCTAAGTACTTGGTAAGTATCATGTAATTGATACTTGAAGAGCCATTACTCGTAATATCAGTAAAATGATATAAACTTTAAATGATTATCTATACTCACATATTACCTTGAGGTAATATTTTTATCCTCCCTAGCTAAGAGCGAGTGTTAATGATTATAGCAGTTTTGTGTAGCTATGATGAGGGATCATAAGTGTTGACATTGGATTGATTTATCCTCCCTAGCTAAGAGGGAGTGTTGATGTTTTGTAGCTTCAGTCGGATAAACACTATGAGTCAATACTAGTGAAGATATATATATATATATATATATATATATAGTATATATGAGATGTATATAAATACTTAAATATATATACATATATATATAAATATTATTATTATGTAAATATTAGAGAAATTAATATAATACTCAAGAGATATTATATATATATGTGTATATATATATATGTATATATATATATAATCATAATTGTCATTATATTAATTACATAATAATGAATAGACATGTCCCATGAAGGGACATGTCTCTTCTTGGCTCTTTCTCAATATAAATGCAAGAGATTGTTGCATTTGGAAAATACATACAATTAGATAGTGCTATTACATTTGCAATGATCCTAAAACTTAACAGGATCCAATTTCTCCCTTTCTTTTTATCATAATGGCGGAAGCTTTAGGAAGATTGATCACTTGGAAAAGGCAAACAAGGGTGTGGAAAGGAATCACTATTGCTGAAGGGATGGATCCTACTACCCACTTGCAATTTGTGGATGATAACTTCCTTATGGGTGATGCCACAGTTCGGGAGGCGAGGGTTATTAAAGTCACTATAGATTCCTTCTCTAAAGCTACAGGGCAATGTGTAAATTGGAGGAAATCAGAAATTTTCTTCTTTAACACTTGTGCTACAATGCGGAGGCAACTTTGTAACATTTTGGAAATGAGACATGGCTCTCTTCCAGGTAAATATCTCGGTGTCCCATTATTTGAAGGTGTTTGCAAGCCAACTCTTTGGAAGGACCTCGCTGATAATTGTTTTAGAAGGATGGAAAGCTGGAAGGGAAGGTGGCTGTCTTCTGCAGGCAGAATTTTACTCCTTCAAACAGTAATTTCTGCCATTCCCATTTATTCCATGAGTTGTTTAAAGATCCCTTACAAAGTTTTAGATAATATTGAAAAGAGAATGAGAAAATTATTTTGGTGTGGGAGTAATGAAGAAGATAAATGACCTCTTATCTCTTGGGACAAAATTTGCAGCACTAAAATGAAAGGAGGTATAGAGATCAGAAATTGGAAACGGATGAATCAAGCTCTTGGAGCTAAAAGCTTGTTTGGAACATTTATAATGACCCCTCTAAACTTTCGATTAAAATTGTTAAGGCTAAATATCTAGATTCAAATGAAAATGAGTGTATTTTGAAGATTAGGAATCCTCCAAAAAGATCTGCGGTATGGAATTTCATTTTGGAATGTAGAGATGTGATCAAAAATCATATCACATGGCTTATTGGAGATAGGAGGAAGGCTCTGTTCTGGCAGGATTCTTGGAATGGCTATGCACCTTTGAAAAATGAGGATATGTATAGAGACATCAGTATGATTATGATAGTGCAGTGGGGGGATAAAGTTGTTGATTATCTTGCTCTTGAGGAGTCTTCTATTGGTCCCTTGTGGACTTGGAAAAATTTAGATAACTTGGGTTTGAATGAGCATCAAAAAAGTTTAATGCTGAACCTTTTTCAGTCAAGAAAAGTTTTTAAAACCTTTGTAGAGGACAAAATCATTTGGTGTGCAGCATCCTCTGGTTCTTACTCGCTCAAATTAGGTTATAAGGCTTTGGATAACCATGAGGATTTTAATGGATGGCCAGTGAACTTATGTTGGAACAGATTTTGTCTTCCTAAGGCAGGTTCATTTGCATGGTTAGCTGTGCATGGAAGGATTTTAACTGGTGAACGGAGAAAGAGGTTTGGTCTTCAAGGACCTACAAAGTGTGTTCTATGCAATTCAGCTACTGAAGATGTGGATCACTTACTGCTTCACTGCCCTTATGCTTATGAGTGTTGGAATTATATTAGATCAAAACTTAATTGGATAGGCCCTTTTCCTAATAATATTAGAAAAACCTTTGAGTGTTGGCCTATCCCTAAGCTCAAATTTGTGATGGCCCCTTTATGGATTATTTGTCCTTCTATTATAATTTAGGAGGTGTGGAAGGAACGGAATAGAAGGATTTTTCAAGATAAAGTTGAATTTGTGGATAGACTGAAATTGAGAATTTTTGTCTCAATTGAAGAAGTGAGGAAGGCAACAATTCTTAATCAACAAGGATCTTTGGAATATACAGCAAAAGACAGAAGGTTGCATGTTGAATGGCCTTGTTTGAAGTTAAATAGAGGGGACCTTCTTGGGCATAGTTTTTCTTCTAAAGAAGACAAGACAGTGGAGTGGACCAAACCGGAGGAAGGTTGGTTGAAGATTAATTTTGATGGGGCTTCAAAGGGTAACCCTGGCCCTTCAGGTGCAGGTGTGATTGCTAAAGATTGGAGAGGTAATATTGTGGCCTTTGCGGCTCAAAAATTGAATGAAGGGACAAATAATGAAGCTGAAGTGCGGGCTGCACTTCTAGCTGTGCATTTGGGGAACAAATTGAAAGTTAGAAAACTCCATATGGAAGGTGACTCTCAAGTGATAATTAATGATATAAGCAACCAGGAGGTGAAGGCTTGGCATTTAAAAAACATTGTTATGGAGATCAATGCTAAGCTCCTTTCTTTCGAAGATTTTAAAATAAGTCACATAAGAAGAGAAGGAAATCAAAAGGCAAATGTGTTGTCTAAATGGGCAATTGGGCTGGAAAAAACTAATGATATCTATCTTGAGGATTTTGCAAACTGGGGAAACGGTTGTTAATGTTATATTTATTATTGGTCTCTTCTTCAAATTGGCGGATGGTGAACGTTGGCTTGCATCAATTTAAATTGAGTGCCTTTTGATGATGTCAACTTGGACCCGTGTTTTTATATGTTTTTTTATTATTAAATTTGGAGTGGCCTTGTTATTTAATTATTTGAACCTCTTGACATAATCCGAGGTTGGCGGCGCCCTTACATATGAAGTGAAAGGTGGCACGCGCGAAGGGGAAGGCGTTTGGTGGATGGGATGTTAGCCTTAAATAGGTTACATCCTCAAGGTTTTTTTTTGCATTAAAATCAGGTTTTCTCTGGGTGTTTTTTGTGCAGGGTTTTTCTTTGGCTTCTTTACAAATCTATTGATGCATTGGAAGCAACTTTCTCGGTGGACACCAAGAAACAGCAGAAAGCCTTTAAAGGCCCAGTCAGTAAGGAAAAAATGTTAGGTCTACTAAATTTCAAAGATGGTGTGGTTGCTTTGGCCACTATAGATGTTTTGGGTGCCCAATTTCAGGAACATAAACAAAAATGGAGGGCCAATGTGGACGTGGTTTCAATGGTGATTGCTTGGGCCTTGCAGCTAGGGGAGCTAGAACGTGTGGTTAAAAGGGTGATGCAAGATCTTTTTGATAAAGACCTGCTAGGAGGGCTTGAGTCTATTTTAGAGTGGGCTTATCCGGAAATAGGATTCAACTATGATGAGTGTTTTGAAGATGAAAATGAGGGACGACTCTACGGCCAGGTTCCTTTTCTGCGATGGTGGGGGAAAGTAGATAAAGCGGCCTACAATGCCGACATTGGGAGAAAATGAAGACGTTTGAAGATAGAATTGGATAGAGCAAAGGAGTTGGATCAAGCAACGTGCGAACAATTTATGATAACGTGCCACGGCGGAAACGGGGGCAGAGGCGAAGGAAAGATCCTTCTGGTGAATAAGAAGTTCCAAAATGACATGCAAAGTTGCAATTTTTGGTGTGTTTACTATATTTTTAAATGTTGATGCGAGGTTATGGATAAGAAGGAATCGGACACAATGAAGGGGAATTTTTGGCACTTACAGACTGGTTAGGTCTATATGCTGCAAGCTGGGGAGACACTGAGTCGATCGCCAACGCCCTAGACATGCTTCGAGCAGCCATGAGTTACAAATTAGCGGTTAGGAGCACAAATTTTTGGCTATGAAGCAGTTATCTAACAGAGTCACTCGATGGTCTGTGTTTATTATGGAATTTCTAGAAGGTCGGTTTTATGTGCAGTAGGTTTATGTAAAATCATGGACATATTATAATGTTTGAAGATGAGACTTTTAAAGTCTGAACCTAATGTAATCTCTTTATTATAAATTTAAAATAATTATCATGTTATAGATCAAAAAATATATATATAATGACAATTGCGATTATATATATATGTATATATATAATATCTCTTGAGTATTATATTAATTTCTCTAATATTTACATAATAATAATAATATTTATATATATATACATACATATATATATATATATATATATATATATTTAAGTATATATATACAATTTATACATATCTTCACTAGTATTGACTCGTAGTGTTTATCCGACTGAAGCTACAAAACATCAACACTCGCTCTTAGCCAGGGAATATTAAACACATGATCAGGATTAGAAGATATCATTTACCATGATATCAGAGATATGGTCTGACTAGGACTATCAAGTCGCATGATATTCACCATAACTCAGAGATTCATAAGAATATCATCTCATGATATTGAGAGCATTGGCCACAGAATATCAAGTCGCATGATATTCACCAAGTACTCAAAAATTTATAAAGATATCATCTCACGATATCCGGAGCATTGGCCACAGAATATCAAGTCGCATGATACTCACCAAGTACTCAAAATAATGTGAAAAGATATATTACCTTAATGTAATATCAGAGTTTATAAAGATATCATCTCATTAAATTAGGAGTAATGGCCACAGAATATCAAGTCGCATGATACTCACCAAGTACTCAAAATAATTTGAAAAGATATATTACCTTAATGTAATATCAGAGTTTATAAAGATATCATCTCATTAAATTAGGAGTAATGGCCACAGAATATCAAGTCACATGATATTCACCATGTACTCAGAGTACTGGCCTACCAACATCAAGTCTCATGATGTCCACCAAGTACTCAACAAATATTTTAGATATCACCTCAATATGATATCAGAGATATGGTCTGACCAAGAATATCAAGTCTCATGATATTCACAATAACTCAAAAAAATATTTTATATATCACCTCAATATGATATCAGAGATATGGTCTTGTTGATGTCAGTTTTTGTACCACTACATAACATATAGCAATTGAACACTTGATATAGAATACCAAACACTCAACCCTCTCTTGAAAAGTATATACTCATGAAGAATATGAGAATACTCCAAGGTTCCTTACACCTGTGGATACTAACTCAATTATATTAATGTGATTTGCTGGTAATCACGTCGGCGGGCTTACGTTGTTCACTTGAGGATGTCAAATTCTCGCTATGATGAGATTTAGCTTTGCAATGTATACTCAATTGACTTTCTCCTTTTATATCACTTCCAACTTTGCTCTTCAAACTTCAACTTCTAAACTACTTCTTGCTTTACTACTACTCCTATGGAATGGAAAGACTGGCAAATGGACGGGGATCAACCTAATGAAAGCTTGCCAGCGGCGTTACCTCCATAGATGCAATGATTCAAGGGGAATGAGACTAAATTACCACACAAGGCTCCTTAACAAGCCACTAAGATGCTAGTGGCCTAGTATATAGATCCCTATCAAACATCTGCCAATATCACCATACAACTAGCCATCTACTTCTATCCTTACTTTAACACTTCTTGAAATAAAATCTACTTTAGCAACTCAATGAAATCTAACTTTAACAATTGGAAGTAGAAACCATGCAATAACACCAAGTGTTCTTAATCACCATGCAAGACACAACAATGACAAGAGAAGCAATTTTGGTATTATATAAGCAACAATTTTCTTCAACCCTTTACAAATGAGAGTACTTGGCCTTATATAGAGGCTCAAAATTACGAGTGGCCAAGATTAAGAGGCAAAATCAAGGGCCAAGATTAAACCTTACAAACCCTAATTAGGGTTACCATCTTTCAACCAATTACATGAGGGCACCAACTTTGTGGGCCAATGAGAAAATTACAATAATTTGTCAACCAATGAGAACATAGGACACTTGACATGATTTGATTGCATGCACATGAAATTGCCACCTCATCAACCTTATCTTATAAATTTGTTTAATCCTTGAGATGAGGTGAAGCCTTGGATGCTTGAGCTTGTCCTTAGAAACTTTCTCATCACCACTTGAACTTGCTTGTACTTGATGTCCAGACCTTGAAAGGGTGAGGTCTCCATGCACTTGGGGTAATCTTGCCTTGGCCTCGGTGGCTTGCCTGGATGTGAACCTTTTTGCAATTTGAGAGCCTTGCTCTTGGCCACCGCCTTGAAATTAAACTTGACCTCTTCAACCTATCTTCTCGCTTTCCACCTTCATTATTCTTGCCTTCTTTAACCTTCCCGATCCTCATGGTCCTCTCCAACCTATCCTTCAAATCCAATCTGCAATGAAACTTGCCTCCTTACTAATGTTTTCCTCTTTGGCTAACCCCCGAATGCCTTCAACTATTCGGACTGCCACAACCTTGCTCCTTGGCATAAGCCTCTGTCTCCACCATAGTGGTGCAATGCATCTCCCCAAAATTGGATTTGGTTCAACTGGCAAAGCATCACCAACAATCTTGCAATCGAATAGAAGAGGTAGGACCCCATGTAGAATTGTCTCTGATTTTGCACTATCCTAAGTTGCAACTCTAAATTCATGCTAATGATCCTAGCCCAATCAAACTTTCTTTTTCCATTCTTAATTATTTTGATAAAATAGTACAACCAAAGATTAAACTGTGTACCTTGAGCGGAGCCCGTGACTCGGTTGAGAAGCACAATGAGGTCGCCATACTCTGATTTGAAATCTGACTTGGTGAGCCTTGATGTCTTGGTGACTGCCTTCTTGCCTTTGTGTAACCAACTCTGTTGTACCATGTCCACTGCTAGGGTATACTGGACTCTTCCTTATATAATTCCACACGTACTGATCTTCTCTGCCATAGAGGACTGGCCTTCTTTCAACCTATCTCTCAATTGTATCATGTCAATGGTACCGATGTTAGTGTCTTGAACTCGCTTCAATTTCGAGAAGAAGGTGGTCTTGGGCATCATATCTTCCTTGTCTCTTATTTTGGTATTAATTCGGTTCTTGCTTGCACTAGCATCCGCCATCCTAAACACTTATTTCTGCCCCTTCTTTCTACAGTGAGGTGGAACTACACTTATCTCTGCCTCTTCGCCTAGGGGTGATCAAACATATTTCTGCCTCGCCAATTTCTATCACACTACACTTATCTCTGCCCCTTCGCTTAGTGAGATGGACTACCACTTATTTTTGCCTCTTCGTTACCTATGAATGGACTACACTTATCTCTCCTCTTCTTTCCTAGGGGTGGGACTACACTTATATCTCATTTTCTCCAAATCTTAAATGGAAACTACACTTATATCTCCCAACTTCAAGCCCTAATGAGATGATGAGGTGATGGAATGGATGATGCAAACAAGAAGGGAAAGAAACCAATCAAGACAATCGAGAAATCCGCTTAATGAGCCAGCCTTCTCTCAATCCTGAAACTTATCTCCAACACCCAAACAAACAACACCAAAAACAAGATAACAATTGAAGAGAATAAGTTAAAATCACATCACTCACTGAATTTTGCAAATTTGCTTCTTCAAAATGGCAGGCTTGGGATCAAATCTGTAGCTTCTCCTTGTCAAACTGAATTGTGGTCTTTGTCAAATTGTGGTCTTCTCTTCAAAATTCGTAGCTAGGAACCCTCTGTCAAAAATCTGTGGCTCTCTCCAATCAAGTGACAGTCCCTAAAGATAAGATCCAGGCCCCTAAACATCAGATCTGGACAAAAAATCTGAATTGCTACATTTGCCTCTTCATGTCCTCGGGCCTGCTCTTCTACTAATCAAATTCTGCCCTCAACTTCATATAAATCCGGGCCAGCTATGTCTTTGTGTAATGCCAGATCCGCTTCTTTGATTATCGCTGCCTTTATTGTCTTGAATTCGGACCTACACTTCCTAATGAAGTTCAAACCTGCTCCCTTCACCTCTGCTAAAGTTGCAGCCCCTTTGTTGTCTTGTATGCTCCCAATTTATATCGGATCTGCACCTCTGATTATTCTCAGATCTGCTCTTGAATGGATGTCGCACCTCCTTGTATACATGTATACAAGTTCGCTCCCTTCCTTATCTTGACTACTCCCAAACTCGGGCCTGCTCTCTGCTCCTCCTATGTTTCGCTGCCTCTTGACTGCTTGATGGAAGGTGAAGTGTGAGGAGAGGAGTGGAGGCA
Organism: Chamaecyparis obtusa; assembly: GCA_027943335.1. Taxonomy (NCBI): domain Eukaryota; kingdom Viridiplantae; phylum Streptophyta; class Pinopsida; order Cupressales; family Cupressaceae; genus Chamaecyparis; species Chamaecyparis obtusa. The sequence continues at coordinate 111,940 of BSBK01013080.1, forward strand.
GCCTCCCTCATAAATGTGCCAAGAGCCCTAGACTTAGAGGGCCGACCTAATACAAAAACCAACAAAAACAAAAGTTAATTGCATTAAAAGGGGCCGACCTGCAATAAAGCAAATAAATTACTCATTAAAATTTGGTCAATGAACTACTAAATTTCGAAATTAGCATGGAAAAAGGGGAGGCGGAGGCCCATTTATCATTTTATGCCTCACGCCCTATGTTAAAGGGCCTAAAGAATTTCAAAATTAGAGCCTATATTTCATTTTTTTTAATGCAGATCTTAATGCCTTGCCCAGATTTTCGAAAATTAGGGGCCAACTTTTATATTTTCAAAGCAGATTTAAATTTCAATGCGCCCAGATTTTAACTTTCATAGCCCAATATTTATTTTTGATGATCAGATTTCAATGATTTATTGCCCAAATTAAATCCTCTTGCCTAGATTTTCAAAATTGAGGCCAGATTTATATTTTTATTGCTCAAATTTTATTTTATTAGCCAAGATCTTGATTTTGTAAAGTAGATTATCAACTTTATTGCTCAGATTTTTATCTTTATTGGTCAAATTTTCAAGATACCAACCCAGATTTTTATATTTATTTCCAAAATATCAATCTTAATTGATCCAAGTTTCGAATGTAAGGCAAAATCTCAGTTTAGCATTTTATTTTCGTTTGGCAAGTCAATTCCCCTTTGGCCATTCGATCTATCACTTGATCCCAAGATTTTGCAAAAATTCCCAAAGATGGCCAATCTCAACTGGAAATCCAACCAAGCACTCGAACTTCATCAAAATTGCACCCAATTTCAACAAAAACATCAAGGCACCGGAACACCGGGATTCAGAGGAAAAACCAAGGCTAAATCAAAAATGGGGTTCCCCAAAGAAATTTGGGGCGATGATGTGAGACCTCACAACAGGTCTGACTAAGAATATCAAGTCTCGTGATATTCACCATAACTCAAAAATGTCCTATAGGTAATGTGCACATGTACCCTCAATAATACTTACCATAGGAACATTCCTATCATCTATCATGATCCGTTTCAGCCATCACAAGATGTCTATCACAATAGAAAATCATGGCATGTTTAAGGAACTCGATCCACCATGCAAGATATCATTTATCATCATCTGTTTCAGCCATCATAAGATGTCTATCATGATAGAAGATCAAGTTAGTGTAAGATCGTCACCTTCCAATAACTTTAACAAATACAAGTGATAATCATTTGGAAGTCATCACTTCCTCATGATTTACACAGGGCTCAAAAGGCATACATGATTCCTAGTCCTTTGACCATTATAGTTTCTTGATCACTGGAGAATCCATCTCAATATGGACTACTCCCTCTAAATCAATACGACCAAGATTATCAAAAGTTGATTTAACCATATCCTCTATCTGCTCCTTCTGAAGCTCAAGTTCTTGTATCAACCTCTTGTCTTTTTTTGAAATGTCAAACTCCCTCTACATCTGGTCTCAATCATCAATTCGTTTGCAAGCATTAAGTTCTTTCTCCCTTGAATGCAATTTTCTTGTGCTTTCGTCCTGAAGGTATGTCAGAGAGAGATTACAAATAGCTCACTAAACTACCTCAACCGAAAATACCAATCATAGAAGCATACAAGATTTTACTAACCAATAGTATAGCATGAATTACAAACTTAAAAAATAATGTGCATTAATAAAACATGGAATACTTATCTTTTATAAATTTCAAGTCTTTCATACTGTAAGGTGAGCCCATATAGAAAATATCATGCAAATTCACAGAATGATGTCGCCTTTCTCGAACATTACCATAATTCTTCACATGACCTATCTTGAATATCCAAAGGTTCTATACACTATGACAACCTTAAATCTGATTGGATCTCCCTTCAAGCAGTTAGGCTTTTAAAGAAGGAACATCGCTCTTTTACAGATTTCGCATAGACCCATACATAGTCGGTCATAACTTTTGAACCCGACACTTTCTCGCCAATCACTCCGGTGAGATTCTTCTAAATGTGTTTATCATCAACATATCCAAAATTCAGGAAAATCCAACGGTGTATTTGTGAGATATGGCCCTCGTACTGAGACTGTATTTTCTGAGACAGTCACACATTCACCATCAACAAACTACTCTCTTACATTTGCAACTTGGCTCTGATACCATGTTAAGGTTTTTAGGATCATTGCAAATGTAATAGTACTGCATGTATCATATGTGTTTTCCAAATGCAACAATGTCTTGTATTTATATTGAGAATGAGCCAAGAAGAGACATGTCCCTTCATGGGACATTTCTATTCATTATTATGTAATTAATATAATGACAATTATGATTATATATATATATATATATAATATCTCGAGTATTATATTAATTTCTCTAATATTTACATAAAAATAATATATATATATATATACATCTCATATATACTAAATATATATATACATATCTTCACTAGCATTTACTCATAGTGTTTATCCAACTGAAGCTACAAAACATCAACGTGTATGAAGAGAAAACTCTCTAGCATTTAATACTTTTTTTTCAAGTTAGTGCTTTTGTTTCAAAAAAGGAAAGCATCTTGGCTGAGATGTCATGACTGGGGGTTACAGTGATGTAAAATGCACCTAAGACTCAAACCCCGTCTCATGCTTTGTCAACACCATTAGATATTTCCTTAAGGCTGAACAACATGGAGCTACCACCCTAATAGACCTATGAAACTAAGGGAATGTTCAAGTATCAGAGCCCGCCTATTTCAGAACTTAGTTGTGTTGTGGACAATACTGAAATGACAATCAATTGATTTCAATATTAACAAAGAAGACGAAGGCTCCTTAAATAGAGAATATAAGACAATCTTTCCATAATAGAAACAATCCAGAATAGAAACACGAAAGACAAAAAGGAAACTTCCTAAAACTAACAAAAGGAAAAAGACATATAAGGAAGTTTCTAAATACCAACTAAGATGACCATTATATCAATATTACAATATTAGTTTAATGCCCTCCCTTAATGGTCATCCTTCTAACTACCCTACAGAGGACTTGACATAATCTGCAAGTCATTTGGTCATAAAAGCATAGAAGGTTGACTCCTCTTCAAAACATTCTACAACATGAACCTGCTATTGAGACCCTGCTTGATTGGACTTTTGATCAGCCAACCACTTTCTATAGAACTTCCTCATATGACCAAGAACAAGAACAAGTTGAGTGTCTTTCAACCTGATGTTGGGCAACCAAGCCATCCCTCCCATTATCTAGAGACATGGAAACTGTGATCGGCTTCAAAAAACTTTGAAACCATGATTGTGCCAAAAATCGTCAAAAGAAGCTGCTATAAAATAGCACCATGATTTTGAGGAAATATCATCAAACACTTGATGCAATGCTAAGATCACACATGATTTTGTAAAAAAACCATTAAAAACATAAACTATAGTACATTTGTAAGAATAACATTCGTCCTAGAAACCTAGGTGACCCAAAACACTCTACAAGAAACCACGATTTTATAAAAAAATCATCAAAACATTTTGTCAAAGACTGAAAGCCATGATTTTGTGAAAAAATTGTCAAAAACCTTTGTTTTGTGGGAAAAACAGTAAAAACCCACGATTTTCAAAAAGTGGTTAAAAACAAGCAAATCTACAACAAAGAAAATAGTGATTTTTGAGAAAAAATCGAGCAAAACCCTTTTACATCAGAAAAATCACGATTTTTGGGAAAAAAATTGCAAAACCCTCCACCGGTCACAAAGACCATTGTTGTGCAATATTACAGCACTACAAAAACCCATCGTGTGAACAAAAAAATTCTTTCGCATCAAAAACAAGACCCATGATTTTTGATGAAAAAATTGCAAAAAACCCTTGCAGATCTAAAAAGAACGCTGCAAAAGCCACGATTAATATTCTTAAAAGGTCACCAAAAAACCACAATTTGTGTGGAAAATTTTGTCGTGCATTACAAATAGCGAAAATCCATCATGCAGAAAAACCCTTCATTTATGTAAATAAAAACTTGAGTTCTAACAAACATTTTGATTTTATGAAAAAATCAGTAAAAATCTTCTAAAAATTTCAAAGATATCTCACAATTTTTCATAAAAAATTGTTTAAAAACTTTTGGAAAAAAATTCAATGTAATGTCCCCAATTTTAATAAATTGACTTAATTAAGTTTATTAATTAAATGGTCCTAAAATTTAAATATTATCATAAGGAATTATTAATTAAATAATTTAATTATTAAATAAAGGGGCCAAAATAATAAAATAAAGTCGGCCTATGACCTATTGTAACTTTCTAGACACTTCTTGGAGGCCTTTATAAGATGGCTTGGTATTGTAAATCATCATGGAATGTATTTGAACTCTTCTTTGTATTGTCAGAAGCTAGAGGCTAAAGGTGGTTTGGTTGTTTGCAGTTTTGAAGGTGGAAGACCTCCCTAGTCTGTATTCACAATTTCGGTGAGAATCCTTCCTCACCCTAGTTTGCAATTGGAAATATCATTCTAATATTTCACATTGTGCTCCAAATTTGTGAAGTCTTGTTGCAAAGACAAATTTCTACATATAAATATGATCTGAGAATACAAGTCTCAAATTGGTAGCGAATTATTTATGCGTTGATGCTCTATGTTATATATTATTTGGTACTACTTTGAATCGTAATCTTGAACATTCGAAAGTCTTGGTCAATTATTAATCATACTGGCAGTAGCGATTTATTGGACAAAAACTCGTCACCACCACATAACGCACAACACTAAAACAATATCACTGCACTGAGGCGGTTGCAACTTCCATTGCCAGTGTGTGGTCTAAAGGAGTGCACTACACGAAGGCAGTTGCAACTTCCACTGCCAACATGCAGCCTAAGAAGTGCACTATACGGAGGTGGTTTGCAACTTCTACCGCCAGCATACGTACAGGCATCTTGCCATACAGAGAAGGAAGCAACACCACCGCACAAAAGACCCTATTAATCGCACGGTGAAGTGCCAAGAGTGTTGTCAGGTGGAAGTCAAAGGACTGCATGAGAGGTATTTGGTTGTCGTACAAGCTACATTGTCATAAATGATATTATAGGCTCAATACTATTGTACGAGACATTACAAATTCAAGATATTGTTAGCAATTTAAGTTGTCATTAGTGTAGATTCACAAACACCATGCACCAGTAAGGGCTCACCAGTCACTCACGCTACTTAGAAGACACCGGTAGACTAGAAATAGAATGTGTGCACCGGTAGATGTAAGCATCGGTAGACCGATCTAAGTACACAGTACAGGTCTCATAGTGCATACAGAGATGAACCAAGTATAGGATATACCAGTCTAACTACCTAAAGATCCGATCCAGATTCTGCGGATTAGTTTGAGTTAAAACCGGATTATACGAGACATCCACCGCTCAGAAGTGGAGTTAGCTTTATTTCTACGGATGTTATAAAGGTAAACTCCAGATCACAATGCACAGCTTTCTGCTAGTTGCATGATTTATTGTTGAGTTTACAGCCTGGCAGTTCTATGAGTTAAGGGTTTCATTAAGGTGAACTCTTGTCTATATATAGGTCATAGGACGCAAGAAATAAGGTTGTTGAGAATTGTTGAGTAAACAGAGCAGTGAAGAGACATCTGCGTAGCAATCACAGTCACCAGAGGTGAAAGGCAAAGAGGCAGAAAAGATTCAACAGCCAGGCAAACCAGGGAAGAGATCAACAAGTATGATCTGATCAGACAATCAGTGTCATAGAAAATCATTGCTTTTGTAAGGTGTGAAAGCAAGTTAAAATCTCTTTATCAAGGTGGACCTAATCGGTTCTTTGTAAAATCCCCTAACAGGGTAACATCATTGTTGATGTTAAAAGTCCTTTAACCAGGCAACTCTTAAGAGAGTTAAGATCTTAACCGATCTTCTACCAAATCCCTTAACCAGGTAGCACTCTAACAAGTGTTTTGTAAGCTCCTAACAGGGCGCCTTCATTCTGCAGTAGTGAAGTTGTGAGCTCTGTCTCACCGTGGTTTTTTTCCTTCTAACCGAGGGTTTCCACGTATACATCTTGTGTTGATCTGTGTGTTTCTATATATGCTTATAAATGATTGTTTATATTCTGCTTAACAAGAAAGGATAACTGAACAAATTTTGAATTATATTAGAAACAAGTATTTACTGATGCACCCCCCCTCTCAGTAACCGGTTAGTAATAACAATTGGTATCAGAGCCTTAGCTCTCTTATATAATGCTTAACCCCTAGAGAGAAAGATCATGGAGGGTTACAGGTATCAGAAACAGCTAGAGGAAGCCAACGACATCATTGCCTCTCTGGAGAATAGACTGAGGAGATCACTTGCAAAAAGAAAGGAGTTGGCTCTGCAATTGAATGAGAGCAATGAGACCATTGATGAACTCTCTGGACAGAGTGGATCTGATGAAGCTGAGGAGGCCGTCTCTGAGCTTATGGAAAAGAACCAGATCCTAACCGGTCAGATCACCAATCTCAAAAGAGAGCAAGAAGAGAACGCCCTAAGGATGACTAAACTGATCGAGAAAAAGAGAAAAGCTAAAGATGAAAGAAACACAGCAGTCAAGTCCTTAGCAGCCTCTGAAAAAGCAAGGAACCGGGCAGAGGAAGCTGTAGGGGCGAATGAACTTATCATTTTGCAACTCCAAGAAGGCATGCAAATTGTCACCCAAGAAAATGCCAACATGCAAAAGGGATGGCATGATAGGGATGAAGCATGCAAAAGACTGGCACTAGAGCTGTATCAACTGAAGGAACAGATGAAAGAACTTGAAGAAAGAAATGAAACCCTAAGAAGATACAACAAGAGCTCGGTGAAGCTTGATGAGGAACTCAAAACTCAAAGAAAGCACAAAGATCACACCGGTCTTGGATTCACCAGTAATGACACCAAAGAGACTGGTGAGTCTTCTAGAACAAAGACAAGCAAGAAGGATAAAAAGAAGTAGCTGGCACAAAAAGGTAAGAAGACCTTTAACACCTCTTGCAATCATTGTGGGAAACCGGGTCATAGAACAAATAACTGCAGGAATGCACCGGTAAAGCCAAACAACAGCTACTGCAAAAACTATTGCAAGTTTGGCCACAAGACCAATGAATGTTGGTCAAGCCCCACATCGGTGTCCAATGGAAGCAGGGGAAGCTTCAAGGGCTACTGCTATGCATGCAATAAATTTGGACACAAGGCTGAAGAATGCAGATCAAAGACAATGGCATTTAGATCCCCAAAACCAGTATTTGCCAAGAGAAACAAGAACCGAAGCACAGCCAACTGTACAAACTGTGGGATGCACAGTCACAATGACTCTTGGAGCAATTCATCCCACCCAAGAAGGGTGAACCCATGGAAGGCAACCGGGGTAGTCTGCTATCACTGCAACAAAGTTGGACACCTAGCAAAAGATTGCAGGAACCGGTCCAAGAACATAAGGAAACAATCAGTCAAACCGGAAGAAAAGACCTCATCCTCAAATGAGAAGATCAATAAAGAAGAGAAGACTAGAAAATCAATCAGATAGATTTGGTTCAAAAAGGAATCAAAGAGCTCCACTGAGGAGAAAACAGAGGAAAGATCATCATCTGTTGATGGTGATATCTCTTTAGCAAACTGAGCCGTAAAGGCTTAGAGGGAACCGGTAGACCATCTACCGTTCCCGGTAAGACTGGTGAGAATCGAACTCACTCAATCTACAAGGACAACCGGACAGGTAAGAAGTAATCAACCGGGGTTTGCCAAACTGAAAAAGCCGGATCACCGGTTGGCAAAAACGGAAAGAAAAGTTAGGTAAGGCATTTATTACTGTAGTCATTTAACAAATAGTTACAGTTTGGTAATTACCGTTATACCCTAACCCTATAAAAGAAAGAAGAATTACTCATCATTTTTACTTTGCTTTCATTGAGATTAACGAATTTTTATGAGTAATATTCTTGCGCTTTGATCATTGTGAGCGATTATCTGTTAGACAAATCAAAGCTTCTTTATGTGAATCAACTGTTCGCAATGGCCTCATCATCCGCTACAGTGAAGTTGATAAAGGGAGATCAAGTGAACCGATCTGCATATGATATTGCGGCAATCTAGAATCGAGCAACCGATATGGCTGGAGCCTTGTCAACAGTACCGAAGGGCGTCTTTATGACAAAAGACGTGACTGCGTTCATCCACGCCAAGCAGCAAGAACTTGGCGAAACATACATTCAAGGCGAGCACCTCTCTCTGTGTGAGGACGAAAGACTGCAAGACCGATACGTGAAGCTGGTGTTGTTCAGTCTCATCAATGAAGTCACCTATCCGACCATCTTCCGGCCCGACTGGATTCGACTAGTCCTCAGTCGAGTGCATGATCCAGGGTTTTGGCTACAAAAGGGTGCAGTTACAGAAATAACCAAGGAGGATTTACATCAAGTAACCGGATACAGTCAGGAAGGGGAAGCCTTGATGCTACGAACCATCTCAAATGCAATCGTCACAAAGTTGACGAAATCCAAATACGATGGTCGTCTCATGACAGTGAACGACATCGAAGACGATGGGGTTCGGTTTGCGTTCGTGGTGATAAGTTATAAAATCTATCAATCCAGTAATCTCAACTGCACACCGGGAGGAGCCATTCATGCCGCCCACCGGATAATGCAAGATAACGCCAAATATGATATCTGCGAAATGCTATGTGGGCAGATATTTGAGAATACAAAAAAGCTCGGTATGGTTAAGAAGAAATCCATGAAGTACGGGACCCTATTAGTATGTCTCTACTTTACTACCAGAGCTTCTTCCCGGGTATTGGCAAAGTGGCATGGAAGACCGACAGACCAGTCATGCACCAAATAGCTGAATTGGCCAACCAACTGGGAAACCAGTTAAGTAAGGTTATGAACGAATATTTTGAAGCCTTTCAACTAAGGATGCACGCAAGGGAGCGGATACCAACAACAGTTATTGAAGCATACAAGGATGATGTGTGTTTTATGGTTTCCACCGATCACTGCATCATTCAAGCAGTGGAACCAAGAACAGAGTATGCTCCTAAGCTAGGGTATGAGATCACCAGCAAAATTGCTAAGGCATATGTTGATGCCCTAAATGAAGCAAATATGGATCTCTCTGCAAATCGGTTCAGTACGTTCGCAAAGATTCTAGAGAATCTTAAAAAGAGGGCACTGATCAAGAATGTTTACAAGAGGGCCCCCACACCGAAGAAGAAACTAGCAGAAAAGCAACCCAAAGCTCAAAAGAAGAAGACTAAACCGGTATCCAATACCCAGGCAACAGAACAAGAGGAGACAGATTCAGAAAACACTATTCCTTTAATCAAAAGGAAGAGGGGTTCAAGCAAACTGGTGAAGGAACCTGAACCAAGACCAAAAAGACAAGATATTGATGAATTAGTAGCAGGAATAAAGGAAACAGGGAGGTTAGGACAAGTGGGCAGTACGAATTAAGCAATGATGAAGACAGAAGGAAAATTGAAGAAGCGATAGTATTCTGCCTTCATAAATTCAATCTACATCCTAATGAACTTCACAAGACTGTACCTAAGGATCTCCTAGAAATAATTGAAGCTAGATGGAAAGCTTCAATGGAAAGAGAGAAGGAGCTGAGAATACGAGCTCTTCTAGAGGTTTAGAATCACCTCACTCTGGAAGAAGCCACAGAACAAGCTGAACTACATCAGCAAACCTTCTTAACAAAAAGGAGGATCGGTCTCATGCTTATTGGGAAAGCTGAGAAAGTGCATGATGAAGGAGTAGTGATGTGGACCAAACTTCTTCAGGCCCAGCAGCAAGCTGAGGAAGAATGCCAAAGAGCCACAATTCAACCGGTCCCTGACACTGGTAAAGGAAAAGGAGTGCTTGGAGCGGAAGCACCTGTCAAAGAAAAGAGCTCCACAATACCGGTTATCGACATCACCGATGACAAGAGCAGCGAGCCAACACGACCAGCCGTTCTCATCTCTTCGAGCAAAGATAACACTAAACCTATGTCAGTCAATGATATAGTTGATGAAGTAATGGACTTCGATATAATAGACAACGCTGCTAAGTGGTATAGTGTGCTAGAAGAGAATGATAAACAGGCAATAATTGTAGCAATATTGGAAACTTTTCTGGACTTTCACAAAACTCCAAGGGATTACAGGTCTCAGTTTCCACAGGAATTAAATTCTAGAATTCAAGCCAAATGGAGAACCGGTCTAGGAATAAATACAAGAATTAACAGAGAAACCTTGTCTAAAGTCAAACCTGGCCTAAGTGAAGATAGGATCAAGCTTCTACTAGAAGAAGCATCAATGAATTTGGATACTAAATATAGAGTTGCCAAAATAATAAATGGATTTGAAAATGAGGTCTACAAGGAGACTCTGGATTTCTAGCAAAATTATGATTTCAGTACCCTGGACAATTTAGGTCCTCGGGATCACGCTGAACAAATACAAGCACCACCGGTCAAATTCACCACTGGTGAAGAACCTTCTACCGGAAAGGATAATATTCAAATAGAGGAGTTCACATCTGGTTAACAAATAAATGTTGAACAAGAGATAGGAAGTGAAATACCTGTGGGAGAACTCCATACCGCTGAAGAGCAGCTCACAGAAGAAGTCCCACCGGAAGAACAACTTCAACAAGAAAAAGATGTTGAAGTTAATCTGCAACCGGAAGGTGATGATCAAAATGAGGAAGAACCACCTGCCAAGCAAGTCCTACCTGAAGTAGAGGTTCAACCAGAAAATACAACTCAACAAGGAGCTGAAGAGAATAAGGGACAAGAGGAAAAAATCCTAGTCCACACTGAGCAAGCTCAACCAGAGCAAGAGCAAAGGCAACAGGAACATGCAAACATACCAAGCTCCTCATCTAAGAGGAAGTTGTCATTTGCCAAGGAGAAGGAAGCTAAAAAGTGTAAGGTCACCGATACAGTGGTGGACATCAGCAAGATGTCAACAAGGCAGCTAAAAGAGCTGACCAAAAGGAAACAAGACATGGTCCTGACCACCATAAAGAACATTCTATGCAACTTTGTACCAGATGCTGACATAGATGAAGATGAACCGGTCATCGATCAGCTGGAAGTTCTGGCACAAACTATTGGTGAGGATCTAACTGATCCAGACACAGTGGCAATTGACCACTATGAGAAGAAAAGATTGGAGATTCTCCACAAACAGGTTGCAGATATCAAGGTAACTTTGTCAAACAACTTGAAAGTTCTTCAACAACAGATCCAAGTTTCGGGAAGTTTGATGAGCAGAACTTCAAACTTTAAAATATTTTTGCAAGATCTGACTGAAAAGTCTGCAAAGACCTCAGAGGACATAAGAGCCTTGTCATCCCAATTTGACATCAAGAATAAATCTGGGACAAACTTTAGCAGAGAAATGACAAGTCTTGCTCTAATACTAAGAAAAACAGCTGAAGAGGAGAACAAACAAATCCAAGATATTATTGGATTTCAGATGTTTCTGGTCCCAACACTTGACATCATGCACCAAACAGCAACTTCTATAGAGGCTTTGATCAATGAACCGGATTACAAAACTATGGAAGATATGGAAAACATCATTGTTTCTCTTAAGGCAGCCCAAAAGAACATAGAATATGTAACCGGTCAGTGGGCACCATTCCTTCACTCTGCAAAGTCAATCTACAAGGATATCTTCACAAAGCTACAAATGTGAAATCCTAAGTGAAGCTTAACCCTTTGTCCTATGGAGGCAAAAAGGGGAAGAAGAAGCAGAGCAGCAAAGGATATAGAGCACTCAAACAGCAGCGCACTCAGACAGCAGCAGAAAGGTCAGAAAAAGAACAAGAAAGAGCAGAACATTCACTGGAGTACTCAAATAGGGGAAGTGTTCTATAGACAAACAGGGGAGTCTACAGCTACAAAGGAAAGAGAGCAGTCTACAAAGAACAAAAGGTATAAATTGTTACAAGTGAGTATGGTTTGTGTATGGTTTCGCCACCAATGACAATGGGGAAGATTGTTAGCAATTTAAGTTGTCATTAATGTAGATTCACAAACACCATGCACCGATAAGGGCTCACCAGTCACTCATGCTACTTAGAAGACACCGGTAGACTAGAAACTGAGTGTATGCACCGGTAGATGTAAGCACCGGTAGACCGATCTAAGTACACAGTACCGGTCTCATAGTGCATACAGAGATGAACCGAGTATAGGATATACCGGTCTAACTGCTTAAAGATCCGATCCGGATTCTACGGATCAGTTTGAGTTAAAACCGGATTATATGGGACATCCACCGCTCAGAAGTGGAGTTAGCTTTTTAACAGGAGTTAGCATTATTTCTACGGATGTTTTAAAGGTAAACTCCAGATCACAACGCACAACTTTTTGCTAGTTGCATGATTTATTGTTGAGTTTACAGCTTGGCGGTTCTATGAGTTAAGGGTTTCATTAAGGTGAACTCTTGTATATATATAGGTCATAGGACACAAGAAGTAAGGTTGTTGAGAATTGTTGAGTAAACAGAGCAGTGAAGAGACATCTGCGTAGCAATCACAGTCACCAAAAGTGAAAGGCAAAGAGGCAGAAAAGATTCAACAGCCAGGCAAACCAGGGAAGAGATCAATAGGTATGATCTGATCAGACAATCAGTGTCATAGAAGATCATTGTTTTTGTAAGGTGTGAAAGCAAGTTAAAATCCCTTTATCAGGGTGGACCTAATCAGTTCTTTGTAAAATCCCCTAACAGGGTAACATCATTGTTGATGTTAAAAATCCTTTAACCAAGCAACTCCTAAGAGAGTTAAGATCTTAACCGATCTTCTACCAAATCCCTTAACCAGATAGCATTCTAACAAGTGTTTTGTAAGCTCCTAACAGGGTGCCTTCAGTCTACAGTAGTGAAGTTGTGAGCTCTGTCTCACTGTGGTTTTTTTCCTTCTAACCGAGGGTTTCCACGTATACATCTTGTGTTGATCTGTGTGTTTCTATATATGCTTATAAATGATTGTTTATATTCTGCTTAACAAGAAAGGATAACTGAACAAGTTTTGAATTATATCAGAAACAAGTATTTACTGATTCACCCCCCTTCTCAGTAACCGGTTAGTAATAAAAGGTATGACTTCATGAATTTTGAATATTCGCCAAAAACTAACCTATGGACTCTTATACCATGACATGATAATCGATTGATATTCAATATTAACAAAAAAGATAAAGACTTGTTAAATAGAGAATACAAGACGATCTTTCCATAATAGAAAGGATCAAGAATAGAAACACGAAAGATAGAGAGGAAACTTCCTAAAACTAACTAAAGACGAAAGACATAAAAGGAAGTTTCTAATACTAACTAAGATGACCAAATTATATCAATATTACAATATTATTTCAATAAATACTCGGCTATTTTGTAGGATTTCTAGAGAAAGAATTAAGACAATTTTTCTAAAGTAGACATGTTAAGGTAGTGAATTCTTTGTTATGAGCTATGATGTTGGTTAGTATACACCAAGGATTGAATTTATGTACAGCAAGCAAGATGGTTAAAAATCAAGAATCGCTGAACTTTTTCAACAAATATTTAGAAAATTGATTATCCAATTATGGAACAAATTCTAATTAATTTTAAAATGGACGCAATTATCAACAAACATAATTGAATCTTTCAGTTCGTAGAAATTTCTCTGGAAGCCAAACACCATAACTTCAAACAACTTAAGAGTTTCTTCCATTTTGATTCATTAGTATTCCAGTTCATTACAGAAAACCAAAAGACTGAAAGACTAAGAAGTGAATAAAGTTATAATATGCTTACAAAACCGTAAACTGAAATTATAGGAATATCAATATGAAAAGAGCTTGTCTGAGCACTGGAACATCTTTCATGAATTGTGTACTTATCACATAGTTTTTATTAATTAAAATGCCTTAAAGCATTGATATTATAGCATCCCTAACCTTTTCTTTCTCTCTATGAACCCTTGGAAGTACTGGACCTAATGCAAGCAGTCCTTTGAATGGCCCTTTTGAATTTTCGCATGTTATTTCATTTCTCGTAATCTCTTATCTTAGCAGAACAACTATTCTTTTCAATCTGAACTTATGTAGTGAAAAGACTGTTCTCAGAAAGTTATTGGGGAGAGACACACATATGTAGGTGAATAATTGAAACAACAGTGCACTACTATTAATTTGGACCAATAAAACAATGATAAGGATGTTTAGCCAATGCACATACCTGTTGATGCTTGATGGCATAAACCAGGTCCCTCTACAAACAAAAAGCGCCGCAAGACATCTTTCTGATCCAATCCGCAAGCTATCAAGTATGGCTCTGCAGCCTTGGATTGAACAGCACAGAACCGTATCTTCTTGTACTTGTCTGCTTTAATCACCCACTGCAGTCCTATGTACGCCAACCAAAATGCAGTTCACCAGGCGTTAGAAGCTTTAACTTTACACAAGCCTCCACCTTTAAATCCCATTTCCCTTCTACATCATATTAGCTTAACACTTGGGCAAGATAGCATTATCTCGTAACACCCTCTTCTTCCTCCCAACCCAAAACCAAAAATCAGATACCAAAGGAAAACAAAACTACCAAATCGTCCATGACTATAAACAATCTGTTTCATTTATTGTCTTCCTCGTACTTTTCAACAATATCAAAAGATGTTATTTATTGAAAATTTTATATTTCCATAGCGCAATTGAAATTAAAGAGAAAACAGGTTGTAAAACTAAAAATGTTTATCTCAAGGTTTTTCTTTAAATATTTTTTGAACTAGTACGTACAATTTAAAATGTAAACACGGAGAGCAAACGAATCAAGATGGGTTTAACTAAAAAGTAATGTTACCTCTGTTGCAAAGATGGCAAACCCCGTCATAAACCACCACGCGAGGTTGCAACACAAAGGGAGCCGATTCTGTAGTGGGTGTCTCAAATTTAACATTGTATACAGAAAATCCTCGACTAGCTGAACAGGTGCTTAAAATACCAGTGTAACCTACAAACTCTATATACAATAACGTTAGAGAACTGTGACTGAGGCTTGAAGATGTAAGAAAAGAACAACATTTTAGATTGAATTTCAGAGAAAAAATGAATGAATACTTTGGTGGTTATTTATATAGGATCTCCCTCCATTGAATAGCACTTGCTTTAAACCCCCCTTCATCCTCACTAACTGCATTTTGTTTTTGGGAGCGAATAAAGTTCTATATTAGATGTGGAACTTTTACCCATATATTCGTTTCAACCAATTCAATCCTATAATTGCATTACAACGCACTCTCCATTGAGCTTGTTCAGCCTTGCTAATTTCCCAAATAGAATTTCAGGAAGCCGTTTTCGTTACTGCTTTGCTCATGACGAAAAACACATTCAGGTGTTACTTGGGTGATTTTGTACATTGTTCTCAGTTTTCGGCTTTTTATTTTATTTTATGAAAATTGTTTCTTTATCTTTATTATGACCGGTTTTGTAAACTTTTTCTGTTATTTCGTAGAGAAATTTTGTTTCAATGAATGAAATTATATTTTATATAAATGTTGGTCACTAAATATTAATATTATATATTGATTTACATAAAAATATTAAATGTATTGTTAGTTATTTAAAACAATTTAGATCTTAAGAGATTTATCCTTTTCATCCAAGCTAAAAGGTTTTTTATTAGTTAATAGAGATGAGTTGTCAAATGTTCACTTTGTTGATGATATAGTCATGTTTATTTAGCTTAATAAAGATAATGTAAACTATCTTATGAATAAGTTTAATCTACTTTTGTGAAGCATCTCTAACAAGAATATCCAAAGCAAAGACTAATATGCTTAGTTGGAATAGAGATCATCTTGATTATTTCAAGAAATTTTAATTTTAATGGGGTGAACTTAACATGATGGTTAAATACCTTGGTATTTCTTTTGTGATTAGTCCATGTTTGAAAGAGATGTAGGAATGGATTAAGAGCAAAAATGAAAAAAAACTTTTTCAATGGAATAAGCAATACCTCTCATTACTAGGCAAGGTTCAAATTCATCAAAAAAACTTGTCCTCCTATAATCTTATGGCGTGACTTGGTCAGAAGTCCTAGCCCTCAATATCTAGTTTCTCCCTAAGAAAGAAGTCTATCATTTGATGTTTTTGGAAAAGGATGTAACATTTACTCCCACAAATGATTTGGCATTGTCGGGAAGTTCTAACTAACAATAATATTCATATACTTTCTTCTGACTTTTTCTATTGCATGCTCAAATTGAGCTCATCAAGTTTTTCTCTTCTAGTCAAAGATGTTATAAGATATCTTGCACTAATTGAAATTACACAATTCCTCATGATTTTTTTTTAAATAATTAAGGTTTACCAATTAATATATTCCTTTCTCAATGTTTTAAAAGTTGTTATGTAACCTAATGGCTCTACTAGCGAAATTCTCTCATCCAGGGTTTCTACCTCGAATGCCTCCTACTCATCTTTCACGATCTTCTTCAAGCATTTCTGGTCGAGGTTTTTTTTTTCTCCTTTGGCATTTCTTGGGCTTTTCTTTGCCCATCGACGACCTGTAAGTTTTTCTTCTGTGGAAATTTTAGATAGACAAATATCCTTTTTCGCAAAAATGAAATATGCATGGAACCCCTGTTTTCCATCGAATAATCTAAATATCGATGGTTCCTTTAAATCTATCCCATAGGAAAGATTGCCTCTAGTGTATGTTTCGTTGTCTCCTTCTGGTAACCCTAATCCTTAGGTCAGAGCTAGATCAAGAAAATCCAGAGCTAGGGCTAGGGGCTATTCGGCTACGCATTATTCTCCTAAGTCTTCTCTTCCTTTGATTTCATCATTGAACAAGTTTTCCCCTCTCTTGGCCTTAGGTGATGCTCATAATCCACCAAAACATGAAGTTTTATGCTCTTCTCCCTCGGTGAAACCCTATTGCCCCCCTCACTAGTGCATCCCGATTTCTCCCCAAACGCCTGAACCTACTAATTCAAAGATACTAACCCTGGACCTTTCAAATGGTAGGATGGAGCAATTCCAAGTGATTTTTAAAATTCACAGAGTTTTGTTAAGATGGAATGGCTTTGGGATTTCATCCTCAAAAATTGCAACATGGTTAGCTACTCAATTCCCTAACCAGGTAAGAACAATTTTGCTTTCAGAAGATTTTATTTTTGTAGGTTGTAATAAGGCAGATAGGAAGGATAGACTGTTAAAACAAGGTTTCCCTAAATTTAGAAATATTAATTTTTCAATTTCGGATTGGTCACCACTCTTTAATCCTAGTAATCTAAAGGATTTCCTAGTTGAAAGGGTAGTCCTACTCCTGAATCTTCCCATAGAATTAATCAATGAAACATACTTTAGGCAGAAAGGAAATCTTATAGGTAAATTCATGGGATTTGTAAATACCCCTTTTAAAATAATTGAATTCTACCATCATTGTTAGGATGGGTATCAATATTAAATCCCTAGGAAAAATCAGAGTGAAAAGCAAACACAATGAATATTTAATTCCCCCCATTATTATTTTTGAAATTGTAGATGTTGAAGAGGAGGAGTTGGAGATTAACTTAGATAATGAAGCATCCAATAAAACAAAGAAAGATAACTTGAGTAATCAAGTTCTTAATCAATTTCCTAAGGTCAAGGCATGTTTCCTTAAAGATGTAGGAGGGTTTTCTATTAGGGATCTTTTAGAAACCAACCCAGATGTTATTGACAAAATTATGATAGGGGAACTGAGTATTCCAGTTGACTCCTTCGACAAAAAGGGTAAAATAGATTATACAAATAAAATGATAACTTTAATTCCAATTTAGGTACATTTATAGAGATCAGTAACCATGTTCTAGACATAGGAATAACAGAATATAAATAGTCCTTGGAAAATATTCTAGGTTAGGCAAAGGAAATGAGTAGAGTAGTAAGTCAGGAATTAGAACTCATCAGCAAGGACTCGAGAGGAAACAATGAATGTGGTATCAACTGGCCTCCCTTAAATTTCTCCCTTGAAACTTCAACTCTGTCACCTAGTGATCAAGGGAAAACAAAAGATAAGATGAAGGTGATCCCAGAAAACTATTCTACCTTCAATCAAACTTCACCTTTCCAGATTGAAAAGGTAGCATTTGTAGGTAGAGAGAACAATATCCTGGATTCAGGGGACGGGTTGGAGGATGACTATGATATTGTATTAGGTAGGAATGATATTATCCTAGAATTGGCAGAAATTGTAGCCATTAATGATTTTTTAGGATTAGATATTAATCCACATTCTGAATATGAAATTAATAAGGATAGAAAAATTATAGTCAAAATTCTAGACTCATTGGATAAAGATCATTTAGAAAAGGTTGAAGGGAAATCCTTGGAAAGTCCAATGATATCACCCAGTAGCTTAGGTTTAAGTTAGAATGCTATTGGTAAATCTACACCTGACTGTGCCAACCTTCCAAAATCAAGAGGAAGGAAATCCCTCAGAGAATTAAGGAACAAAGAAGGTCAAGTTACGAGACAAATTAAAATTACGTCGCTTCTAGATGCAGGGAAGGGGAAGTTCCTTCCCAATCAGCCATGAAAATAATTTCATGGAATGTTAGGGGCATCAATGCCCCTAACAAACAATGCCTTCTTAAAAGGCAGCTGTTAGTAAATAACTCAGAAATAGATCTAATTCAGGAAACAAAGTTAGATATAAAAGGTTACAACTATCTCAAAAAGAAACTAGGTTTATGGGAAATCTTTGGCAATCCATCAAATGGTGCTTCTAGTGGGATAGAAATGATTTGGAATCCTAGACTATGTGATTTTACCCAGATAACTTCGTCTAAAAATTGGATAAGTGGTAGATCAAAAATTACTAAGAGTAAATTAAATTTAATCCTAATAAATATTTATGGACCAAAACTCCTACATGAAAAAAGGAATATGTGGAAGGATATTCAAAATTTTATCAATTTAAACCCTAATGAAAATTTCCTTTTAGGGGGAGACTTTAATTCTATTAGAGGCCTCAGATAAAATAGGAGGTTCAAAGAAGGTTACCCAAACAAACCTAGAATTCAAGGAATGGTTGGGGGACATAAAAGCTTCTAAAAGTAAGATGAAGGAAGGAGATTATACTTGGTCTAATAGAAGATTAGATGTCAGCTTTATTGCAGAAAAATTAGATAGGTCTTTCTTTATAGGTAATTTAGCATCCTTTGACTTTGATATGACTGCCTCCATTTTGGCTACATCTGGTTTAGATCATTATCCAGTAACCCTTCACTATCTGGAACCTAATATATCAAAGAAGAACCCCTTTAAGTTTGAAAAAATGTGGCTAATGGATGAGAATTGTCTTAAATTTATAGAGGAGTGGTGGAAAAAAGCTAACTTTAAAGGATCAAAAATATATATCGTTATGCAAAAACTTAAATTAATTAAAAGAAAGTTAATTGAATGGAATAAGGAGAGCTTTGGGAATATTTTTGAAAACAAATTGAAAATTGAAAATGATATTAAAACATTAAATCAGGAAGTATTTGCTAAAGGTATGGACAATAACTCCTAAAGGTATGGACAAGAATTCCTATCTCAAAGAGAAGGAGCTTCTCAAAAGTTATAAGGAGATTTTAGCAAAAGAAGAGTGGTATTAGAAATAGAGATCAAGGGAAACATGGTTAGCATAGGGAGATTAAAATATAATTTTTTTTCATAATAGTTCCAAAATTAGAAACTTCAATAGAATAACGTCTATTAAAAAATTCAATGGGGAAATTTTGGATAACTCGGAAGATATTTCAAAAGAAGCAATAAACTACTTCTTTAATATACTAAACAATGAAGATAGCTCCCATTTTATAGCTCAAAATGATTTATTAAGAAATATTCCCAATATCATTAACAAAAACCACAATAAAATACTCAATACCAAATTTATGAATGAGGAAGTAGAAAGGGCCCTCAAAGGCCTTCATCAAATAAATCCCTTGGCCCTGATGGTTTTCCTACTTTCTTTTTCCAAAAATGTTGGCCTTTCTTGGGATTAGAGATAGTAGAGGCTTTAGAAGGCATGCATAATTCAGGAAAACTTCTGAAAGAAATTAACAATACTTTTGTTACGTTAATCACTAAAATGCCAAACCCAACAAGCTTTGAAGGCTTCAGGCCAATATCTCTTTACAATACTATTTATAAATTGCTAACTAAATCTATAGCTAATATAATTAAGGTTCTCCTTCCTAACCTAATATCTGAGGAGCAAACAGGTTTTGTCTCCTGAAGATCTATTCTAGACATTGTGATAATAGCTCAAGAGGCTATCCACACTGTTCAAACAAACAAAAAACTCAGTATGCTAGTTAAGTTGGATATAAGGAAGGCATATGATAAGGTGGATTGGTGTTTCCTTTGTAAGTGTTTAGAAGCTTTTGGCTTTTCCAAACAATTGATTAATCTGATCTTTGCATGTATCTTAGGCCCGAAAATGTCTATCATGATAAATGACTCCCTGGAGGGTTTCTTTGATATATCCCAAGGTTTAAGACAAGGTGATCCCCTTTCCATGTTCCTCTTTATTATTATGGCAAAAGCTTTGGGAAGATCTATGAGTGAAGCATGTAGAACTGGAACTTTAAGTGGTATAAAAATTACATCAGATTAAGATCCATGTACTCACCAACAATTCGTGGATGACAATCTTCTCTTTGGAGAAGCTAGCATGAGAGAGGTTGTGGCCTTTTCAGATATTTTGCATAATTATTCCAAAGCCTCGGGACAACAAATTAATAAGGATAAGTCTGAAATCTTTTTTTTTAATACAATAAGAGAGTTGGAAGTGGTTATTTGTAGAAAGCTAGGCTTTAAAATAGGATCTCTACCATGTAAATACTTAGGGCTCCCCCTAGATAAAGGTAGTAGAACTACTAACTTATGGAGAAATGTGCTTAGTAAAATAGATAAGAAAATAGAGTCATGGAAGGGTAGATGACTTACCTTAGCAGGGAAAGCTATGCTAATTAAATCAGTATTGTCAACCATTCCAATTTATCAAATGATGTGCCTTAACTTACCTGAAGGCATAAAAAGTGAGATATCCAAAAAACTCAGGAAATGTTTTTGGCGAGGTTCAGGTGATAAGTCTCGTATG